>CM060955.1:86876884-87111884 GCA_030765055.1 Mantis religiosa | reverse complement strand
TCTCAAGAAACTATTTATAATAATGCCTATTTCAGGGTCCCAAAACGTACCCTTCTGCTGAAAACTCATATACCTTTTAAGTAGGATATGGCATTTCCTTACATAGGTTAGTGTGTAGTAGTGTCAAAATGTTTTACTTTGGGTTCAAGTCACCTATTTCCTGTGTGATATCGCATATAATATTTGGGTGGAATGCAATACTACTTCTATTTAATTAAACAGTAGATCAAGGAAAAATTAGTATACTCTTCTGCTTACTCTGTAAAGTACAATAAATCGTTGGCTTACCTTAATGACATTGTATAATCATATGAAAGCTTCTAAATTTATGACCACTTCTTTCCTTCCTTCCTTCCTTCCTTCCTTCCTTCCTTCCTTCCTTCCTTCCTTCCTTCCTTCCTTCCTTCCTTCCTTCCTTCCTTCCTTCATTCCTTTCTTCCTTCCGTCCTTCCTTCTTTCTTTCTTTCTTTCTTTCTTTCTTTCTTTCTTTCTTTCTTTCTTTCTTTCTTTCTTTCTTTCTTTCTTTCTTTCTTTCTTTCTTTCTTTATTTCTCTCTTTCTTTCATTCCTTCTCACAATTTCTTTCTCGCTATTTATTTCTTCTTTCTTTCTCGCTATTTCTTTCTTTATATATTTGTTTTAGATTAACGTTCCTTTTTCTTTTTTTACGTTTTATTTATTTTTTCCTTTTTATTACTTTTTATGTTTTTATTTTGTTCTATTTTTAGTTTTATTTATATATTTGATTATTCATCAATGGCAACGATTTAATGTTTTTTCCAATATATATTTGTTATTTAGGTAATGGAGAGGGATTTTGTCGTTTTATTGTAGTGAGGATTTCCATTCTTTGGGCGGAAAGGAGGGAGTCTAGGGATAACGGAAGATTGGGTAGCGTCCTGGGTGTCTCAAATAATATATAAATTATTTTTCACTTCAATTACCAGAACAAGGGAGCTCAAATCGGGTGATATAAGGGTCCATGGAGCCACTAAGGCCAGAAGTGATTAGCTTCCAGCGTTCCTTTCTCAGGAAATCAAACCATTCCCTCTGTAATGCCACATTTCCAGGATTTTTCTTTCCAGTATATCTTTCCTATTACCAACCAGATCGCATATCTTTGGAGTGACATGTTTTTGAAACTGAATTCCAGTCGCAGTAGTCTCCGAAGAAATGGTGGAACCTCCGACGGGCACCATTTTGCAATAAATCCCCTGAGCACTCCAGATATTATACACCAGTTTGCAAGAGGCAATCTTATGTTCCAAGGTATCCATTTGTGAACATACTTGGCATATGTTAGATGTTGCGCGGCCATGTCGCCATAATTTTTCAGCGTTGGTATGGTCTCGTTAAATATTTCGTATGCTGTCCCTTACCAATCGGTAAAAACAACTTTATTGAAGAGATTCTTCCATATAATTTTCCATTCTCTGTTCTCTTTGTCTTCATTCCTGGGTGCCATATTGTTTTCTCGTTGAATCGCAAACTGCGAGGTCATCACTGGTGTCCAGCAGACGTCTGAGATGGTTAATAATGGGTTTAAATCTTGGATATAACCTCCGAGGGCTATGTATCTGATCCTGCCAGAAAATCCCGTCTTTCGATGAACCATTACCACACAGTGCTTTGACAGCAGTTTTCCCTAATAAGGCCATGCATTTCTTTGCGATGTGCACCAGTATATATCCACCTTTGGATTGCGGCAATCGCAACTGTGATCTGCTCACCCTGTAAGCTTTACCCGTCCATAATCTTCAATCGAGTGAGTTATGTTGAACAAACGGTAGAGCCAGAGTGAAAAATTCAATGACATAGCCGGGATTTGAACCACGGATCTTCTGGTCTCCGTCCAGCCGCTCTAACCCTTGAGCTACAAAGGCCAACGTGTCGACATGACATTGAATTCTCCAACTGACTCGTTTTTCCCCGGAAACTCACGCTGTAATAGTACGTGGCCATTAAGGTAGTTGTCTCATGTGTTTATGAGAACTCCTAATGGTTTACCGGAAAAAACACGAGTCATTTGGAGAATTGAATGTCATGTTGGCACGTTGACCAGCTCAAGAGTTAGAGCGGCTGAACGAAGACCAGAAGATCCGTGGTTCAA
Organism: Mantis religiosa; assembly: GCA_030765055.1. Classification (NCBI taxonomy): domain Eukaryota; kingdom Metazoa; phylum Arthropoda; class Insecta; order Mantodea; family Mantidae; genus Mantis; species Mantis religiosa. The sequence goes on along the minus strand of CM060955.1, from coordinate 87,109,775 downwards.
ATCCCGGCTATGGCATTGAATTTTTTACTATGGCTCTGCCGTTTCATAGTGCGTCCCACGCACGGTTAGTGTGAAAGAACAATTAACTTCCAGTCATATCGAAGTTCAATGAACGAAATGGTTGAAAAGATGTTCAAATGGACCCGGTGTTCGTCTTTTACCATAAGGAAAACCGACGAGAGAGGGGAATATTGTCCAGTTAACCCACATTCACACTCGAGACTTAAATGTGTGAAAGAGGTGCTACACTGACACTATGGACATGAGCGACGTATTCTGTAATGGCAATATTAGGTTTATTTGGCACTTAAATTAAGAGTCCGGTTACTGTCCACCCAACACAAGAAGGCAAGGCAGAGGAATGTGTAAATCACCTTCGCTGTGCTCGTGATGCCTATGCCCGCCATCCGGATATGATAACGATGCTATGACACGTGTCATCGGGGGCGGCGGGTGTGGTGCCGACCCTTAAGAAAAAAGAAAGAAAAGAAATAAATAAAACCATAGGTCACCTGTGTATAATGCCTATTACTGCAGTTATTGAAACGAACATTAAATGTGGCAGCATGGGTGACTCATATGCACCCTCATACACATTTCGTATTAAAACGAGCCATTATCAGAGCCGATAAACAGTTCAAGCCCCTCTCTCTTCAGGCCCCGCTTGCCTTCTTGTGGTGGGTAGACATTAGGTGGTATAATCAAGTTAGATGTTTACTAGCATTTGTAAAGATTGACTTTTCTCTCTTCTGATAAAATATGGATGTTTGTTCCTGCGCGCACTCATTCAAATTGTTCTTTTCTTTCCATATTAGACGAATTCAGGCTATCAGAGTTACTGCCTGGACAATGCTAGGGTGAATTAATAATTAATACAAATTAACCTTAATTAATTGAAAAGCTCGAAAGTTAAAATAATTCAATTGAAGTGTGATTTTTAAGTATTTGTGGTTATCTTTTAAGTATACAGAAATCCCTGAATCAAATCGAGAAAGTTTAGTCCACGTAGGCATACTTCGTTGTGGTAGCTGAGGCGGTAAGAGCAACGACGACGATTTCTCCTTCAAATCCGGTACGTTGCGTTGCTTTCCTAATTTGATCCAACATCTGTTTTATGTGTAACAAGTATTATCATTTTTCTTACAATATGTTTTGCTTATTCATATATATACATTTGGCAAATTCCTTTAAAGCTTCCAAAAACAGTTAAAAATAGCTTAATTATTTAGTCTTCTGAAGAAAGTTTTAAAAGTTATAATGTTAACAGGATCATTAATTGGGTTTTTACACAGATAATATGAAACAAAATATGTAAACAAAATTGCTGCAGGAAAAAAGACCGTGATTGCCTAAATGGCGCTTACATTTTAGTGCAAAAGTTTATCGTTCTCTAATCTGTTAAAAGAATGTAGTGATTGACATTTAAATCACCTCAGATATAACTGCTGTATTTTCTTCAAAATTAGGAAACATTTATTCTTAAGGTAAGCTTTAATATTTTATTTATCTGTCTGTAGTCGAATTTCAAATGTTTCACTTTAACCTCAACTTTGTTATTTGTGCAGTTATTAAACTACAATAAATGTCCGATAAGTAATGAAATGTAAATTGTTTCCAAAAGTGTCACGCTCTCCGTCCGTTCTCTTTCTGTCTCACTTCCTCTCTCTTGTTTAAAAACTTAACAAACGGCTTCTAGATTTTAAATAGAATAAAACAGCACAATCTGTGGTTGAGAACAGTATAGTATTGGAAAATTCCAAAACGAGAGGAAAAAAGAATACTAAACCCTACATGGGTAAAGAGTATTCTTTAGTGATTCATGCAATTGCTCAAGAAAAGTGTTTATAATGCAGTCGTCGGAATACAAGACTTTCTTGGTATTTACGTGTTTAGGTTGAGGGATATTCCAGAAATTTAGTAGTCAAATGCTGAGAGAGACACGAAGATTGCAAAGAGAATGTGTCTAGACCAAAAATACCAACCGACTCTGTGGCACCTCGGCAGTTAACAAGAACGGTATTTCTCACAACCCTTTTACCATCATGAGGCAGATCTCCTCAGACCATCGGCAGAAACATGTCCTTCTCAAGAGTACAAATTTACTGTGGAGTTAACGTGTTAGTATTCACGTCTACATCTTCGGAAGATTCTGCCATAGAGTCTACCAAGACTGTTTCTTAAGAAAACTGAGGAATGTTTTACACATTATCTAAAGCTGTAGTATATCTCAAACCTAGTGTATAAGCAAAAAAAAAAAAAAAAAAAAAAAAAAAAAAAAAAAAAACTTTATCCCTATCTATATGTAGTAAGTAGGAAGCATTCTTCCATACAGAAATCCAATGGAGTACTTAATTCGGAAGAGTATACTTCAAATTCCCTTGAATAAAAATTAAAAATATATTAAAAATGTTATCGAGTGTGTGTGTCTGTTTTTGAACAGCGTATTCTGATAAAAGCCAAACTTGCTTGAAAAGGATTTCACCTCACACTGGATTTTCTAAAAAACGGCTCTAACAATTCAAATTAAAACAAATACATTTATATTCATATGACAAACAGAAAGATATAGCTTGGAGTGGCTGAAGATAACTTATGAACTCTTCTTCGTTTGAGAAACAAAATTACATAACTTTATGCCTACTGTTAAGTAATAGAAGATAGACAAAAGCGTATTGTAAAAAAGGGAGTTATTTGGGAAATATAATTTATTCAAGCACTTTTTTTGCAGAATAAGCAGTTTTCTATATATCCGCTGTTATTGCATTCATTTTCTCAATAATTTTGACATTTTAAAGTGCTGTCGCTGTTCTGTTGTTTCTCGCGATGTCACGTGAAGAGTTTTCAAGGATAGCTAAAGTGACCCACTTTCTAAAGATCCGATTTTCCACTCAATTTACTTGTATTTTCAACGGTTTTTTTTTTTTTTTTTTTTTTTTTTTTTTTTTGAATAGGCATTATAAGGAAGGGATTTTGTGAGAGTAATTTGTGGAACGTACCGCAATAAACCACAATCGGTTAAGTAGGCTGTATGAATGGAGAGTATCATATCTTTCTTATATGAAATCAATCTGATTAACATAATACAGACATCCCCTACATATGTATGAATACATTATCACATGCACATACCATCTTTGCATATTCAAATCCAAACTGCTCCTATGTCTTTTTCCCCCTGGAAAATGGTTAAAATTATAAATTAAGGCTAATAACTCCGCAAATCACAAGAAATTGTTTTATGAATTGGCTATACCGTACAGCACGCATAGCTTAGATTTTGGTATCCGGGAACTTTTGGACCAGTCATTTTAGAAAGCGACCCTAATCCCCCTTTTAAATGTAGTCATATACTGTTCAGAAATTTTAACCTTATCGAGGATCGTGAACAACCTTCCGACGATGAGTCATTTGCATTTAAAGTAGAGTAAGTAGTTGCTGTTTCTTTTGAGTTTTGATTTTGGTTCATTAAAGTCACTTAAATCTTTTTACAGTAAAGGTATTAATTCGATTTAGCTAATTTTTTTCAATGCAAAAATATAGTGTATTTTTTCATTGAGATGAAATAAATTAATATTTACACATGAAAGTATGAAAATTATGAGGGAAATTTTTCTTTAAGTTTGAAGTAACGCTTACTACTGAATAAAAAAGTGGATGCAATCACACTGTAAGCATAAGAAGAAGGTGCAAATTGTATAGTGTTTAGCATTTTAGATGCACTTTTGAGTTTTATAAAAATGAAAATTATTTTATTGTTTTAAAAGCATCACATAACACTGAGTTATGCTGAGAAAGAAGAGTTAGCGAATAAATACATTGAAAGATAAAAGAGTGGAAGAGGAGAGAAGGGAGAATCTAAGGGGAGGAAAGAAAATGAGAGAGGTGGAAGGAGAGGACAGAAATGCAAGCAAAATTGGGAAATTGGAGAGAAGGGGGAAAAACAGACGTAATTCTACATTTAAGGAAATAAAATAAGCAGAATTGGAGGCTCTACGAGTATAAAATATGTTTAAGAACTGTAAAGGTAAATTACATGTTGATATGTGTAATGCTACCGATAGTTCTCGACAGGAAAAGCAGTAATATATTTGGGGGAAAACCACGTGAAAATAGTCGAAAAAAATACCTCAAAGTTTCGTCTAGACCGCAACAAATCTTGTTTAAGAACGGCCGTGTTATATCCTGCATTTGTGTTATATTTTCTGTTGAGCAATCTACTGAAAGCTTTTAAACCCTTCCTGTCCTACTCCAAGAATCATTCAGGTACACGCGAATTTGTAAAGAAGGAATGCGGTAACGAACCTGACTGGCACTGTGTCGTCACAATTCTGTCCGCCTCACTTATCTGTCGCCATCTCCTAAAACTCAAGGGTAGTTGTAGTCTTTTGCATCTCTTTTGTTTGGTTGCTGTTTATTTTTATCTCGAAAAGAAAATGTGTCGCTTCGTTCGTGTTTTATCTACGACAGTTGTTCTCAAACTTTCCCAGCTGCAATTGTCACGTCCTCTTAGTTTAACATAAACATTATTTACGAACTTAAATAATCAATCAATGAAATGTATTACACTCACGTGATACATTCTAACTATTGCTCATTCCATAAACTACTCTTACGAAAGCTCAATTTTTTCACCATCTACTTCATGTTAGTCGATATAAACCTTACAGAAATAGTTGAATTACCCATTCATTTAATAAAATAAACAGGAAATGTTGAAAATCTGGTCATGGTATAATGGCTAGAAATTTCGGGATATTTCCATGTCATCACGAGAAACAACTGAATAGCGACAGTGACTAAAATTGACAAAGTATTTAAAAATCAAACCAATCGCAGCGCATGTTCCGAAAATGGATAATGCCAGAAAAATATCATTGTAAATAAACTGTGTACTTTAAAGAGCTCCACCTCTGTAGGGCAGGTGGTAGTGTGTCTGCCTCACGTTCAAGAGGTCCCAGGTTTGAATCTCAATCAGGGTGAATTATCTAACACGGCATTTTCTTTCCCTTATCCTGAAAGATGATTGTTGGTTAACTGTAAGCTCTCTGGACCTTGGGCTTTTTTGACATCACTTCAGTCATTTCATTCATAATCCGATATAGCCCGCCTCGGTAGCGTAGGTGGTAGCGTGTCTGCCTCACATTTGAATCTCAGTCAAACGAATGTCGGTAACTCTCAAGCTCTATGGACAACGGGCTTATTTTAGCATCATTTTACCTATTTCATTCATCGTCCGATATGACTTAACGTTGGAGGACGTAATTAAAAAAAATCATCCAATATGACATTTAAGTTGGATATAAATAAAAATAAAAAAGCTTTAAAGGACACACTATTTTCTATGTATTACGTTTTTGGAAATTAATTGTTCTTTCACACTGGCCGTGTGTAGGCTAAATTGTGGAAACGTAAAGTCAGACTGAAAAATTCAATGCCATAGCCGGGATTTGAACCACGGATCTTCTGGTCTGCGCCCAGCCGCTCTAACCATTGAGCTACTATGGCCAACGTGCTTGCGGAAACGTAAAGTCAGACTGAAAAATTCAATTCCATAGCCGGGATTTGAACCACGGATCTTCTGTTCTCCGTCCAGCCGCTCTAACCATTGAGCTACTATGGCCAACGTGCCGATGTGAAATTAAATTCTCCGACTAACTCGTATTTTCCCCGGTAAACCACTTAGCAGTTCTCATAAACACATGAGACAACTACCTTAATGGCGACTTACATCGTGTAAGTACTTTAAGTCCCGGGCTTTATAGTTAACCACTATTAGGTCAATTAATGGAAATTAATTGTTCTTTCATACTGGCCGTGTTTAGGCTAAATTGTAGAAACGTATGACTTTTTTTATCTCCTATGGATTATTATTTACACATACTTATCTTGAACTTTGTAGGATTTACCTATAAAGTTCTCTTTAGCGTAGACTATTTTTACAGAACTTTTAAACCGCAAAGGGCAGCGAAAACGTTACTGCACATAAAATGTTGTTCTTAAGTCGATATTAGAATGCAATACTTAAGGTGTACTTAGATACTAAAACTTAAAGACAATACTCTTTATGTAGGTCAAAACTATTTTTTAGCTTTTCTTTATTTCTGGTTTCAATTTTCACATAAACATACATTTTTCAAGTTGTAAGACAATATTAATTTGTTCTCATGATCACCATATAGTAATCCACGTTTCAGTTTGACCATAGCTATAGCTTACTTTATCTACATCCTTTTCCTTTCTAGCAGAGAATACAAAAGGAAGCCAATCTATAGGAACTTATAATAGCGCAATTGCAAAAGATAGAAATTATGCTTAAAATATAAATTTTGGCTATGTTCACCGAGAAACACGTTAGAAATATAACAGTTATATTCTTGTATATGTTTTGATTTATTTATGTTAGTAAATTTCATTATTTTCAGTAAAAATAAGTAGGTATATTTATTTTTTATTATATCACTTGCTTATTTTAGGATGTTTTATGACTTTCAGCTCTCTTACTCCTGTTGTTACCCCTACGCTCTGAACAACCAGAATCGCCTTCTGTACCAGATTTTGAAAATTCATTCACAATTTTCACACATTCACAAGTAAGGTCTAAGCCATGAACAAAAGTCAAAGGTTAATCGATTATTTTCGTCAAGAAATATAACCAGCACCAATTTTCAACATAAAATTAAGACTCCAAAAATGCAAATGGTGTAACTATTGATAATGTAGTTGGTAATCACGGGTACTCTATCAAGCAATATAAACCTGAAAATCTGACTTACTTAAAGATTTTAGGAAACATACTTGCACAAAAAGTGCTGTCTTGCTAGGAACATATGTCCCAGAAAGTGGAATTGTTTCGAAGTATACAGGACACTGGTGAAGATATTGGGAAGGTAATTACTTGGTCACTTTTTCCGTCATTTATCGTAAGTTTACATGTGCCAAGAAGTGGTAGTTAATGCTGATTTTATCTAACGTGATTAGGCTGCAATTTAAGGTATGTTATCTTCAAATAATTTATGTAGATGGCCTTGGAGGTTACGTGTGACGTATGAATCAGAGGAGAGACGCTTAATGAACTTTGGTGTTTCGATATGGTAGGTCAGTTTATTCGCATTAGTACACAGAGCCAAAAATCCTGATTCGAATCAAAGACGTGGCAACGAATTTTTCAAATTGGATTCCACTTTCCTGTCTCACTCCGTGCAAAGAAATAAATCATTATAAATAAGCTACTTCTAATGTTCAACAATCGCGTAAATAAACATAATAAATGCATAGTTTTCTGTTATATTCTGACAAAATGTATACTGCCAGAAAGTTATATAGAACCTTGTAGGAGAGAGGTCACCTAAAAATTGGTGTAATGATTCTATGCATTCTTCAGAACACATGAAACAAATCAAGAATTTGGTTCACAGAGTACGGAAATATATGTGTGTGATGTTGAATATTTAAGTTTATATTAACCGTAGTTTTCCGCGAAACCTCAAAAAAGTTTTCTGTTTGTAGGATGTTTTTCCAAAATTTCCGAATCAAAACGTGAAGGTATCTCAAACGTCTCTGAAATATCAAGCTACCGTTGCACATCTTACCCCGGGCGACTCTGAGGTAAGCATAGTTGGGGCAGGAATAAGAACCAGTTTTGTGGCGCTAGCACCCCCAGGTCCGGGGCTCCGCCCAGGCGCCACCCACCGGCCAAGCAGCTGTGAACCTGCCGCCACGCAAGCGCGCCTCCCCGCGCCCTGGTTTGTTAATTCCTTCACCGCCTAAACCTCCACGCATTCTGCTGTTACCCGGGCGCACTAGGGCCCTTGTAGTGGAAGGGGTAACATAAGTGGCAGTAAGTTTTCTAGCCCACTGGGGAACGTTGTACCTTTGATTCTGATGGGAGACCCTGTCTACATTTCATGAGACTTCCTTTTTAAGTTACCTACGCGTGTTCCAAACGTGCTGTTCCTCAAATTTTAACCATAGTGGGGGAATTTAAGTATTTCTATTCAACTAATTATCGAAACACTTAAATATTATTTGTACTCACACATTTTCACGCTATTTTTACGCATTATAAAATGCTCGAACCCGAGGTATTAAAGTCATTTATGTGTCAAAAAATTCTTCCATGTATTTAGCTTATTTTGCAAAGAAGTTATATTTCTTAAAGAACAGGATGTGAAGCATATATATCTTTCAATTTGATTGCCAGCCCTCATAGCCATGGTCACTAAAGCGTATGTCTCTAGTGTTCCGCCACGTAGATGGTCGCGGGTTCGAGTCCCGCCTTGGGCATGGGTGTTTATGTGTATAGTGAATATTTGTGAAACTAGGAAAGCAGATAAGCAAAAAAAAAAAAAAAAAAAAAAAAAAAAAAAAAAAAACGAAAATAATGAAAAATCAGTTAAATAAGAAAACAAATTTGCTGATAGATACATACTATACCATACAGTCAGTTGTTCGGTTCGAATCAAAACTCGCCTGGATTATCCTTGCTCATTGAGGTTATTATTGAAGCTTGCCTTAGTCTTCAGATACCTACTACAAAAATATTTCGTTAATAACATTCAAACAAATGTAAATGTTTTTAATTACAGATTTTACACCTTGTTCTATTTCCTGGACATAAAATACAGGCTCATCCGATTTCCAAAATGGATTTTGATGTACTGGCTGCTGCAGTATTAGATCTAAGAAGGTCAAATTCGGTATCTTGGCCTTAGACCTCGATTTGAGTTCCAAATGATATGATACATGATTAATAAGTGATATGTACCTGTATGTTAGAGTTTCTGGAGATAACACGTAAAGCCTTTCTTATTTTAAATTAGAAATTTTGCAATATAAATACACAAGTTTACCAAGGCTGAACACTCATGCGAACTGTAAAGATTTTTAGGTGTTTCAAGTTACTTTTCCTCAAGGATTAGGATTACTATGGAGGGATTCAGTACTGCGACCAGTCTTGATCCATTGTACCTATTCCCCCAAGTGGGGCATCCCGGAGGAAGAATGAGGCGAGAGGAGAAAAAAGGCGGCCTACCCAAGGAGACACGACAGTGCAGAAGGCAGGGTTAAATGGAAACCTTCCCCTGCCTACCAGGACAACAGACATACACCCCTAATGTGGTTCGGAACTGGGCCCAGTAGCCGGTTGGGAGATCGTCAACCGACCTACCGGAGGAGAAAGTGATTCACTCAAAGCATGTCATCCTGCCACCGGGAAACCCCCTCGAAAAAGAAACCATGTAGGTTGACCACGGGAATCGAACTCGGACCTCCCAAATGCAGGCCACAAATGAAACCGCCTGAGCCATTCCGCTCGGATCCCCCAGGGTTCATTAGTAAATTAAAAAGATATTTTACAAGCTATTATTCAGAACATACTTTTTTTTTATTATTTCATGATAACCGAGAAAACTGTTACAGATATTTACGCATTTACACAAGAGAAAAGAAGGAAGCAAAACCGATGGTCAGTTGTTTAAAAGCGGGTCACCTTGATATTACATAATCTTTCCGTGCCATCGTGAGGAACAAAAGAATAGCGACAGCACTTTAGGAATAGTTACTTCTTCTTCAACATGGTTTAGGCCATTTAGCCTGTTCCGGCTGTAAAGTCTTGCACCAAAAGTGTAAAAATAGTTACGTCCGTAATACCGAGTATCGAGAAAATATATTTTGGAAGTGAAAGCGGAAAATAGGGACTCACATTTAAAACATTGTTTTTTGCTATATTACCGTATAGCTACTAACACGCGTCAAAACCTGTTGTTCATCCAAATACATTTATAAAATGCCCTTTAACGTGTCACTGTAAAGAGTTTCATACATTAAAATTGAAGAACATCTCCAACTTCATGAATGCTTTTTCATTAGGACGTAGTCTCACTTCAAAAGGGCAGAATTGTTTCGTGTTTTTCAGTATGCATACGAATAATGATTATAGTGTTGGGTATCCGGAAAACTTTTAACAAACACAAATGAATGACAAAGTAAGTGATGACATGTCAACTACTGGGTCTTATGACAGAAACAAGGTCGCCCTCAGCAGCATGGTAGGCTCTGCGTCACAGGAAGTTGCAGCCTGTCACTCGCTTTATTAAGAAGACAAGATAGTGTACGTCTGCATGTAGAAGAACCCTTGCAATTTCTCTCTTACTCCTCTCTGTCTCGGGTGTTGAATGAAAGTTGGCGTGTATCACCTGGAAAGCAGAATACATTTTAACTTTTTATATATAACCAGGTGGTCCATAAATATAGTTGAGTACGTAGCTGACGAAGCAGATACAATGTTATTAAGATTCAAAACTAATTTCGTGAAACTCCACGTCTGGATACATAAAATTAGTAATGGAAACATTCCGGTTGTAAACTTCCAGGAGCAGAATTATCCACCAAAATACCTTTTAAAGTTTGAGTAATCTCATTTTGTTTGCTTAGAAGAAATAAACATAAATCAGTTTCGTTGTATCCAAGAACTATTCAAGTATCCTTAGGAATACCGAGCGATATGCCTCCTCGTAATCGGGAGATGCTGTGTTTGATTCCCGTCCCAGCCACTCTGAACTTGGTTTTTGTGGTTGTCACAGTAGGCGAGTGCTGGAGCGGTTGTGCTCTACCACAATCTCCTTGCATTATTTCTCTTTCTTTTCTTTTCTTCTCATTTTAAGGTGTACTTATAGGTTTTGAGGCGTGCGGCGGTGCTCAACCAATGACTAAGATACAGTATTATGCTTGGACACTAGATAGTAGTTTGGTCGACAGCTTGTTCATCCTCTTTAAGTAACTCCAATTGCAGGACGGTTCTTCGAGTCTGGAATACTTAGTAACTCCGCGCCTTTCTGTGGCCTGTCTCCTGCCTGCAGCTCTTGTAAGTTCATCCCTTCCTTCTGGGGAGTTTTAGCCATCATATACGAGAGTCTAATGAGAGAGGTACCCGTCATTCTATAACCTATATTCTTAACTACTCTTGTAAGTTACTTCTTATTCCAATTAGAGGGATACTGTGGCAGAATAATTTTTCTTTATAACTATTCTACTCTGATTGCTTCAGAGACTGGATAAACAAGCCTATTGCCTCAGCTGAAAGCGAGTTCCTTCAAAAGCATCTCATTTCAAAGGAGGGTGAGTCTGTATTGCCTATATTGATGACTTTAAATTTATTAACTTAAGGTACATATTTCGTTTATCTACAATTTACCCATAGTAATTAACTAAAACACTGTACGCCATCCATACCTGTTTTCACACAAATTACACGTTTTAGGCTCCATAAATTTAAAAAAGTCATATTAATTAAAATATATTTATGTATCAATGTGTACTAAAACGAATATTTGGTTAAATACACTTTGTTGTTTGTGTTTAGTATCTTACAAGAACACTACGCCCCTCCATCAAGCTACATTTTTCTTGGTATATTTTTTGTTATTTTACATTTTCTCAAAACATAGCCTCATGGTTTGATTAAAACGTCATTTGTTTAAGATATTTATACGAAACATACAACATTTTTCTAAATTTTATACAAAAAGATTATGCAGTACCTTTCATTTCTTGTAAAATTAGTAAATAAATAAGACATACACAAAACGTTGCTGCACAACAATCTAGATTTCACTAAAAATACAACATCAAACAGCAAATATTTGTGGGTGTTAATCATTTTCGAGAGCATATTTGTCACTGGTTTGGATTTTCAAATACTTAGCTGTTGTTTTATAGTAGTTATTTTCTATTTGCTTTTCGTCTTCGCGGTCATACAATCTACGTGGAAGTTTAAAGCCATCACCCAGCCACCCGTCTTTTAAACATATGGCCATCGATTTACATAGTTACATTCTATTTATGCCTACAGCGAATTGTGGAAGTATATCATGAAAGTTTATCACATTAACAAGATTTAGGCATTAAAAGAATATGCTTCTGTAAGGCTAATTATAGAAGAGTGAATACAGGCACTTATTTCATTGTAATACAACTTAGTTTGCAACTACTAGGCCACTAGTTTATTTTGTCTAGTTACCATTTCCAAGGTATCAAAAATCCAAATGCATTACATAGTGACTGGATTATTACCTATTTCTACCGCTTTTCCTTTGTACTTAACATGACATCTGTCATAAATAATGTATGCAGGTTTACGAGTACAAATGAACACGAAAATTCAGAATTTGTACTAGCTATATTGACGAATAGAAATACACCACTTTTTGAGAAAATGCCATAAGAAAATTCTTTATTTAATTGATGGAAATTAATCATTTCTTCATGCTAGCGTATATAGACTAAGGTTTTTGATAGATTCGACATGAAAAACTCAATGCCAGGGCCAGGATTTGAACCACGGATCTCCTGGTTTCCGTCCAGTCGCATTGAATTTTTCATGTTGACTCTATCTGTTACAATTCTTTATTCCTTTGCTTCCTTTATATTTTTTATTATTTTTTTCTTTGTTTAACTACAAGCTTCATTTCAGCCTATTTTATAGAGTATAATAACAAATTTTCACTCTCTCTAACCATTAATTATAAAGAAGAAAGGATCGCATTCCAAGGTTATGAAGATTTGCCCGAAAAAAACTTTTTTGCCTGTTTTTTTGGTGGTGTCCTGAATACATAAAGTAGGTCTTTTGAAAAATGTATGGGTGTGTTTTACAAGGGAAAAGTTTGGTTATCTTTTATTTTCTCAAAAACTTATCCCACATATACTTAGGATATTCACACGTCAAAAAGTTCACCTGTATCTTGAAATGTCTATAAACATCTGTAAAATCTATTTCAAAACAGTTGAATTTTACATAAAAATGCACAAATGCTTACTAAAAGATATAGATATTAAAGCACAATACTTAAGTATTTTGCTGCAATAATCGTTTCTAAGATATACATTGTTGAATTGACTACACTTTTGGAGTACTCTCACCATCGTTATTTTGCTTCAAGTGATGTTATTCAAAGATTTATAACTTTCTAATTTCTGAGAAAGGTGCACCAAAGCAATAAAATATGTAATGAGAGAAGCAGCCGAACATTGTTATATTCAGTTACAAATGCGAAGATCTATTTATAAACCAAGAAAGCAAACTACCGTGAACTGTCATGGTTCAGTGATACTATTGTGAGGCAACGGCTATGGGTTGCTTAGACTCCTCTCGGTGAATCTATTGGTGAGTTGGAACCGTTTGAAAAATGTATTTTGAAGAATCTGAATAATAAGTAACCATTATCTGCACTTGACGCTGTTACTGCTGTGCATTATCTGTTTACTCCATTTTGCCCCACTAATACTAAAACAGAACGCGCCGTTATGAAGCAGTGACCTACGGTTTAAGTGTTTTTCTTGTGTATAAGTTAATTTAGTTGTTCGCAAGGCAGAAGTCTATTTTTGGAACTTCTGCCACATAGCGAACTCATTATAAGACTATAAAGTTGTGCAAAACTATTGGATTTTATCTCCGTTAAATACAAACCTGACTTTCTTAGCCATGTTGTTAATTTGTGTCCCTCGTGTGTTTGGTTGTTTCAGATAATGGCACGTCTGAATACTTAACTGAGAACCGCTAACCACTTAGAACCATAGGGAGGACTTGCAAAAACGTTCTTAGAACAAAAAGTATCAAATAAGACGGTACATTTAAACGACGAATATAAGAATGCAGCATTAACCGAGAGCAAACTTCCACAACTACCCTTTATGTGAAACATTTTTGAAAATGTTTTAATATCTAAAACAATAACTCTATTTCATATAAAATTGTAGATTTTAACGGTATTCATATCACTAATAAAATGTATATGTTATCGTTTCTGGAAATAGCTTTTAAAACTCTCTTCTTTAGGAAGAAACTTTCTATAACCTTGTAGGTATAAACTGAGTAATTGATAGACGGAAACACACTCAAAAAGTATTCTTTTCAGATAATTTTTATGGCATAAACCATTTTCGGAACAACCCTTATTAATGGCTTCAATTTTGCAATATTTTGAGATCATTTTAACTTCTGTCGATTTTCAGTGGTTTGTCACAATGGCACTGAAAGATTAATATTTTAAACATATGTGTATAGTCTTGTTCTTAAACACTTGACAATCGGTGCTATTTTGAATCTAAAACAAAATGTGTGATAAAGTTATTTCTGGCAAATTTTATCTGGATTGAAACGAAGTAAATAGGAAAACAAGTTTTCCTAAGAATAGTCTATATATCCATACATAAAAAAGGGCAGAAAAACTCATATGAGTGTCACTTATTTTTTTAATAAACTAAAGGCGAGTACAATTTCATTTTTATTCTGAAAAAGTGATTTTTTGCGTAATAAGAGATGCTTTCATGGAAATTAATTGTTCTTTCACACTGGCCGTGTGAAGGCTAAATTGTGGAAAGGTGGAGTCAGACTGAAAAATTCAATGCCTTAGCCGGGAATTTGAACCACGGATCTTCTGGTTCCCCTCCAGCCGCTCTACCATTGAGCTACTATGGCCAACGTGCCAATATGCTTTCATGTTAATTATTCATTACCTATCATGAAAATCCTTTAACATCATGTGAAATTATTAATAAAGCATCTATTAATTTGTGAGGAACATAGGTCCCAACTGTAATATCTCATGTCAGTTTTAAAGGTACCTGCATGTTATTCTTCGTCTTCTCATGGTGCAGAACTTCATTTATGGTCCTCTGCCCCCTATGCCATTATTAGCATCGGGAGGAGCCACAACTATGTATTAGAGAGAGAAATCCAGGGCTGGGTAATCAGCCCGGTCCCCGGAATCAGAGTGAGGGAAGTAGATGAACGGAATCAGGACGAAGTGGATGAAAGGAGAGATAATAATGGAACAATTGGTGGAAACCGGAGGTCCCGGAGAAAACCCGCCCCAGCGCCATGTTGTCCATCATAAATTTCACTTTGTGGTCGCCTGAGATCGAACCCGGGCGGCCTTGCTCAGCGTCAGAGTCAGAGGTTGCATGTTATTCGATATAGCTAATACAATATAGTTTCAAGGACAAGTTCAAAAATGCATTCTAAAAAACGAAATGTAAAAGAAAAATTAAAGGAAGGAAGATGGAAAGAGAGGGAGAGAGAGAGAGAGAGAGAGAGAGAGAGAGAGAGAGAGAGAGAGAGAGAGAGAGAGAGAGAGAGAGAGAGAGAGAGAGAGAGAGAGAGAGAGAGAGAGAGAGAGAGAGAGAGAGAGAGAGAACGAGAGAAAGGGATGACAAAAAACATATGTGAAAGAATACGAAAGAAAAATAAAGATAAAAACAATGTTATATACAAAAAGTTAAATTCAAATTATAAGTAACCTATTGGCATGTTTAAGAGGTTCCTACCATGCAGAGAAGTCAACAAAGAAAGAACTAACTTAGCCTGAGTGTACAGAAGCTACTGTCGTTAACAGCCGTACCAATTTTAAAGATAAATTTCCCCTGGTATATGAGCCTACATTTATTATTCTGTTTATCTTAAACTGAGGAGTTAAGCTCTTTCCTTTGAAGTCGTTCAGAATTCACAGCACAAAATGACAAATGTAATACTATTTTAAATATATATTTGAAACTTAATTATTGTTTCTACAAACATATAGGTATTAGATATAGATTCGAATAAGGATGGTGCACTTTAACTTATATAGTTATGTTGTGGATACCACCATCTAGTAAAGAAAGGACAAGTGGAGGACTCATAGAGGTTAGAGGCCACAAGATCACAAAGGTGTGACGAAGTCCCTAACACTTTCAGGCTTGAAGATCTATCAAACTAATTAATACTAACTAAACTTTAAAATTTCTACCAACTTTTAGCATTTAGTATTCTGTTGAGTGCCACTATATAAATATAACCATAAAACGAAGAAAGAAAAACGGAACATTTGTTGGGGTAACGTATTTGTAAATAGTTGGGAAGGTTTCTTATAATCAAGATATACGAATGCCTTGAGTAACAAAATGGGTTAATTTGTGTTTCACAACCCCAATAAAGCACCAATAGAACGAGGAAGACATAAAAATGTTGAACTACTACCCTAATTCTCAAAGTGAATCCTCCCCTTCAACAAGAGTCATCTGTGAAGATCGTTATTCATGCTTGCATTTAGTACACGATTCATTAAGCCGAGAGAGATTGGGGGTTGCTTGGCCGTCACTTCTCCTCCGCATCTTGCAGCCCTCCAGATTACCTTGTCCCCTTTAGACACAAGGGTTGATTGTAGCAGTCATATCAGTCGCCAAGAATCGTCCGCAATTCGCACTGTGTAACTTGGACTTGCACGTCATATATTCGTTTTTTATGAGTACAATAATTATGGATACCATTATTAGTTTTGGCATGTAAAAAGTCATAAATTGCGATACAATATTTTTCACGAAGGTTCCAAAGGTAATGTTGGATACATTTTGTAATTTATGTCCTTCAACATTTAGTCATATCGGACGATGAATGAAATGGGTGAAATGATGCTCAGTGCGTCCGGGGTCCATAGAGCTTAAAGTTACCCGACATTCGTCTTTAAGGATAAGGGAAAACCCCGGAAAAGCCTTATACAGGTAACTCACCCCGACCGAGATTTGAACTCGGGACCTCTTGTACCTGAGGCAGACATGCTACCATCTACGCTACCAAGGCGGGAATGTTGGATATAGAAGAACATCCATGAATCTCCGCTCAGGTAACCCCAGATGTATAGCAAAAGGTAATCATTTTTCTGAAACCTATATTTTATAAAGTTTGATATTTCTTATTTACTGAATCATTCTGTAAAGAATTGAAAGGAACTGAAAACTTCGCAGTCAGAGAGGAAGTCTAAGAGGGTTTTCAACCGAGGATCTAACTTTCAGAGGTCGTGTCATCCATGTTGATAACTATAAGGGATTAGATACGGAGCTTGGAAAAGAAAAGTACTTGCAATAGTGCAGGTTATCTTTAAGGTGTATCTCCAACACTGGAATCACTATTAATGTATGTATATACAAGGGGCGTCCAGAAAGTAAGTTCTGTTTCAATTTATCTCCGCTGCGGCGCTGCGATCGCAGTTCCGCTGCGATCGCTGCCAGCCACGTACGCTTTGTTGTGCTTGTTTACAATGTCGGTGTTCATTGAAAATCCCGCCGTTTGTGAAATCAGATCTGTGATTCATTTTCTGAATGCTAGGAAAGTAAAACCAATTGAAATTTATCGGCTGTCAAAAGGTGTTGTGTTTCTTCACGACAACGCACGACCACACATTGCAAATTCGACGAAAATCATCCTTCAGGGATTTGGCTGGGACGTGTTTGACCATACACCGTACAGCCCTGACCTTGCTCCTAGCTACTTTCATCTATTTTTTCATCTCAAATCTCTCTTTGGCCGTCAACACTTCAACAATGACGAAGAGCTGAAAGAAAGTGTTTCCAACTCGTTGAAAACACAGGCGGCAAACTTCTATGAAGAAGGTATATAAAAACTTGTGTCTCGCTATGACAAATGCCTGCAAAATTTCGGCAGTTATGTGGAAAAGTAGTTTAAGAGTTGTAGAATTTTGTAGAATAAATAATTTTTCTGTATCTGTACATTATTTAATTTTATTACCAACCTGAACTTACTTTCTGGACGTACCTCGTATATATATAGTGCGATTCATATAAATCTGAACCATTTCAATAAGCCATAACCTTTGAACTAATAATAGGACACACATGTCACTTTGGGAGAATATAATACACAATTGGGAGATTACATCACACTATTTACATATCAGAGAAAATGATGGAAGTGTCCTCCACCAGCATCTATACATGTTTACACTCATCTCACCATATTCTCTGAAGTTTACGGAGAGTATCCTCGCCAATTTTACTTATTTCGGTTCGAATGGATTCCTTGAGAATGTCAATTGTCCGTGGTTCAGGTTTGTATGGATCGCACTGTATTTTAGAGGTGTACCGAAATCATATGAAACAATGGATATGTGTGAGACAAATGAAGTTACAAGTTGGTTTGATTTTATGGGCGCAAAGCAAAGCATAAGAAAAAAATACATCTGACATTAAATACTTTTAATAATTATGATTTTCGGTTGAATCATGTAGTTGAAAATTAATAACGTTGCATACTTAAGGATCGAAAGGACTTTTAACATCATCGATTTCTCAATAATGGCAACTGTAGTTGAGATAAAATAGTTTGGGTTAATGTAGATATTTTATACTTTCTCTAATTACCCTTTGTCTATAGTAAGTAGAGGAATACTTTATTTTATCTTATCAAAAATTTTGATGTGGAGATTTCGCTGGTAGTTTTGCTTTTAAGCCCCATAATTCACATTTCGAAACTTTGTGTGTTTGCGTTTGTGCGCCTGTGTGTAAAATAAAGAGGAAATATCAGATAGGTATATAGCAAGCCTAGTAATTCAATAAGCATCTTAAAAGGGTGACAATAAAGTAAAGATTTTCAAGAAATTATCACCTCATTACCAATTACATAGAACCATTTCTTTATTTGTTATTTTATTAGCATATAGAGATTTTAAGTTATTTTAATGACACTATATAAGTATTTTTGATAAATAATATTGGTATTATTGAGTGGTAAAGTTAATAATTTTATGAAGAAATTATATCAGGTTAGATAAATAATTGCAATAAACAATTTTTATATGTTAAAATAAATACAGCTAAAGAAGAAATGGTTAAAATTTTGTCACGAGATCATCGGCTAAGCAGTTTGAAAGTTGAGGTAAAGACAATTATTTAAGCCAGTAAAGCTAATACAATTAGCTGTACGAGGTTTCTAGTACTCAGATCATTTAAAAATGCACATTAACAAGTTAATAAAAATCAGGGGGGAAAAGGAACTCTTAAAACTTATTTAGTAACTGCATTAGAAGCGGTTCCTCAGGCATTTAAGAAGCTTCCCACTTTGATGGGAAGGTCATGACATAGATAGGATTTAAGTTGATGAAATATCGTATATTTATAACATCCAGGTCTTGCTTTTGAGTGCATTTTGTGTTACCGATTATCGACAGTCTGAGACGCCTAAAGTCCGCGCACCAAATATTCATACTCACTCGAGTTTTGTAGGTCACCATAAGGCGCCGTTTAACATTTCAGCACTCACTCCAGCTCTTGTGTCTCTTATTGTTATTACGTAAATAATTATTTTAAATTGTAAGAATATTGACGTTTCAGAAGTTAAGAATAATACTTCAACAGAGACATTTAATTCAATAATCTCAAATAGTCGGCAACTCGCCTCAATTAACTCGTTATTTATCTCCGTTAAAGTCTTTAAGCCAACATAACTTTCGCCGAATATTTCCACATTCACACTCGCATATTCTACGAGAAAGATCCTATAGTTCATCACTGTAGTGGATGGTATCAGAGATATTGGGGCTGCATCAAAAATGTCACTCACAGTCAATTTTTTCAAAGACTTTAAACGTAAGAAAGTAGTAATAAATTACTTACTGCATGGGAATGAAGCTTGGGTAATGAAAGAAAATGAAAAGGAACCTCGAAGAAAATGAACGTTTTTAAGAGAACTGACGCCATATAGGGTGCCAAACAATAAAATAAATGAAGATATATATGACCTAAGTCATATCGGACAATGAATGGAATGGGTGAAATGATGCTCAAATGGGCCCTGGGTCCATGGAGCTTAGAGTTATCCGATATTCGTCTTTCAGGATAAGGGAAATCCCCGGAAAAAGCCTTATCCAGGTAACTCGCCCTGACCAAGATTCGATCTCGGGAGCCCTTGAACGTGAGGCAGATAAACAAAAGATAAACAAAATTGAATGAAAAATCAAGGAACCTAAAAAGGGGGATGTGTCACATTCAAAGAATGAATAATGAGAAACCGCAATCATAATTGAGAATAATAAATCTCTCTGTTGGTCTCTCTTTTGTGTGTGTGTGTGTGTGTGTGTGTGTGTGTGTGTGTGTGTGTGTGTGTGTGTGTGTGTGTGTGTGTGTGTGTGTGTGTGTGTATTTCTTGATCTCAGTGTCTCATTTAATATGCAGTATTGCAGTGACTTTCATTAGGCTGCCATTTAATTAGCCAGGAAACCACGACAGATATATAAAACTGACTAATTCCATGTGCAAGTTTAGACCATTTCGAGAAAAAGCTTGAATCCTTGTAATTATATCTATTGTTCCCATTGTAGCAGCATATCACGAATAAACATTTGAATGCTGTTCCTCCGTGATCTAACCATGATTCACAACTTCAAGTCGTTCTTTGATCAAATATATTGTAAGTAGCGTTTCATAGTTAGAAGAACCACTTTTTATATGAATAATATGAAATGTAAATTCGTTTATTGTGTAAATATGTCACATTATATGTTTTCCCCAAGGAATCTGTCAAGAATATCTGTTGCGTATTTACTTTAAACTTTTTACAAACGCCAATTATCAGTCTCACAATTGATACTTTATCGATATTCATTTCACATATAACATCATTTTCGTGTGCAGTAGCCTGAAGGAAGTGTTTTAGAAATAATTTGGGGATCAGTAGCTTTAATGTCTTTCACAGTGCTCTTGAACTGTTTTTACATTGAGCGTAAAGTAATTAGCAACCATCCTTGACCTAGGTTACAAGTTTAAATGAAGGAGTGAAGCGTTGTATACAAACAAATGCATTAATTGAAGTAAAACTTGTTGGTGGGTAAATATTTAAAAACTACTTCCATATCTCGGTGTCGTTTTCTGGGTTATCTATATCTAAATCGTGTCTACGTGCTCATTTCTGTGGCATATTGTTAGTTAAACTGTTTCATATCTTTCAGTCAGTTATACATTTCTGTTCATGGACAGAATATTCATTACAGAATATTGCTTCCCACTTCCCTATTTTCCTACACCTTCTTTGTTTCTGCATATCAGCCATTTATTTAAATGCTTGAAAATGTGATTTTTCCTCCCTGAGTATTTCTCTTATTCTCTGAGAAATTTCAGCAATTTTGCTTATTCTCTTCATCTTAATCCAGTTCGTATGCTTATATTTTTTGTGTCATATTAATTTCAAAGTTTTTTTTTTATCTTCATTTCATCCAAGTCATTTTTTTTCTTGTTTCTGATCCATGTCAAAATTGCTTTCTCTTCGTTCATTCTTCTAAAACAGCTATATTATTCTTTTTTTTTTTCCCCTTGCATGTTCTCCACACCCAGTTCTTCCACGAGTTTGCATTTCAAAGCATATGCAATTCTTTTCAACTTAGTCTTTCAAGTTTAGGCATTAACATAGTCAAAATCTATAAAAAGTATTTCACTATCAGAAACATTCTTAATATAAAATTATACCTTAATAAACCCTTTGAGTTGCACCCCAAAACACGTATAAATTCTTAACAAATATTGAATTCCAAACGTAAAAAACCACACATTTATTTACCTGTGTAACTGCTGTAGATTTCAATCACATAAGTAATTTTGATCAAATGTTTTGCCCGCGAGATGGCTTTGCGGGAACGTGCGAGATTCGCATTTAGGAGATGCAGAGTTCGGACCCTGGTGGAGCTCACTCTGATCATAGATTTTTTCCGTCTTCACCTCCCCCCCCCCCCCCGGTCGGCAAGATGAATGCTGGAGTGGCATGTCTTCTATTCAGGGCTCTCTTCACTTCCATTTCCTCGAATTTTATCTCCTTCTTTCGTGTTACAGGACACTCCGCAGCTGTATTTCGGTCAACGACAGGTAGATGGCACTGGGCTTGAGATTTGGAACTTCACGGTTCCGTCAGAAGGAAGCGTTCGAGTCTCAACCGCTGGGTCCAGCTTTCCCGAGATCCTGCAGGAGACTTATCAGCCACCCTCCAGCAATTTGGGAGGTCACCATAGAGCGTCTCTCACCTGAATGTTTAAGCCAGTAGCTGTTAGGGAACTCAACGTGTCTCTGTCGCTTACGTCGTCCTTCCTGCAGCTCGTACGTCTACTGCGGTTCCTTCATCTCATCCGTTCCTCCCGGTTGGATGTGCGGATCGAGGTGCTATGTTTCCCCCTCCGTCACCTAAGCTATTTCTACCGTTAAAATTAAATTAAGTACTGTTTATATTAATGCAAAATGTAAAAAGATACCTAAATATACTCTGTTTTTACTACTTTAACCATATGTAGCCGGCATACAATATTTTAATGGAATTTTAAATTACTGTTTCTGAGGGGTGCTAAGGTCAACAACGAGAAAAGAATTATTTACACACCCATAAAATCATACACATAGTTATTGATCTATCATTGAAGCTTTGGGCGCCATACCTCTACAACACCTTTGGATTGAACCAGCAAAAAATAAAATACATTCTTTCTCCAACAATAAGAGGATAAATAAAACTGTACTTCTCGGAATCCAGTTGCGTAATAAACAGTTTTGATATTTTTATACTTTTGCACCCCTTGGCATAAATTGCTTACTATACGTCATGTTAAATTATCATGTTCTTTTAGGTATACATTTTAGTTTTAAGTGCTTATTAAAATATTCGTGCTATGATATTACATATTGTTTATAGTATTTTCTCAATTTTATTAATGAATTTGGAGTACATAATATATTTATTATTTGTTTCATTCCTTCCTTAATAGCAGCCTATAAGAAATCAAGGGATTGTTTCTGTTTATGTGAACTATAATTAAGCTTTTGCATTAAATATTATTACTTTGTCATTATTAACATTGTTTTTATTCCTATTATGTATCATCATCATCACCTTTCGCTGCTACATACTTTTAACATATTCTGTTTATAACAACCTTCGTATAAAAGGTCCATTCCTTTAAGTATCTCATAAGTTTACTACTACAGTACTTTTAAGGTTTGACTCAACAGTTGCAACACTGGAAATTAATTGTTCTTTCACACTAGGCGTGTGTAGGACGCACTATGAAAGGGTAGAGCCAGACTGAAAAATTCAATGCCATAGCTGGGATTTGATCCACGGATCTTCTGATGCAAACTATGCAAACTATGGCCATAGTAGCTCAAATGGTTAGAACGGCTGGACGGAAACCAGAAGATCCGTGGTTCAAATCCCGGCTATGGCATTGAATTTTTCAGTCTGGCTCTACCCTTTCATAGTTGCAACACTTTTGCTAAAAACAGTAAATATGTAATAGGAATCCTGGGTATGATCCTCAATTATGAAAATGCCGCCAGTGATTCATATCTAGTTCAAATAGCTTTCCTCCCTTGTCTACATTCCTCCCCGGTTATTGCCCCCTTATCTTAACCAATCTGTTTCTTGAAATTCTCCCTGAGGTTACTTTTTAACAGGAAACGTTACATAAGGACTAATAGGCTCATTTACAGAGTCTTTTACCTTCTGTACCACGTAGAGTAAGTAGGGGAAGTATTGTACTCGACCAAAAATACGATATCGACATTTCACGAGAATATAGGTTTTGCTATTCCTAACCCCCCACCCGCTTCGCCCATTTTGATGACGTAGATGGTAGCCTCACGTTCAAGAGTTCCCGAGTTCGAACATCGGTCAGGGTGAGTTACCTGTATAAAGTTTTTCTCCGGAGTTTTCCCTTATCCTTAAAGACGAATGTCGGGTAGCTCTAAGCTCCATGGATCCTGGACACATTTGAGCATCATTTCACCCATCTCACTCACCGTCCTATATGACTTAACGTAGGAGGACGTAAAATTACAAAAAGACACCCCCCACCCCAAATGCAGTTTCAGAAAAGGATTCTGTCGTGCATGTGTCTCTGTATACGAATACACCTCAAAAACAGAATTCGTAAATGCCAAACTTGGTATTTAAATTTTGGGTCATCCAAGTACCTATGCACATGGAAATTATGAAGAAAATCCTCCCACCCCAAGCTGCACTTTATAAGATTTTTATAGATATTTTGATTATATTTTTAACAATTTTAATTAAAACACGAGAATCATTGTTTTAGAAATTATTTGGAAACAGTCTATGAATTCCTCTTCAGGTATTGGGTTCAATTTTCTTATTACATGCTCAATGGAAGGTCGTTACGGTTTCATTTTATTTATTTCTCTATTTGTTTATATCTGTCTTTCTTGCATTCGTTCTGTATTTCTTTTTTACTCCAGGAAGAAGGAAGCTTCAAAGTTATCACATAGCGTATAATAAATGAAAGTTTTGATATCGTTTACCCCTACAGTGTTCTGCTATTCCAATTGTACAGTGCGATCCATAATTATAAACCTGAACCATTTCAATAGGCCATAACTTTTGAAACAATAATAGGACACACGTTCAACTTTGGGAGAATATAATACACAATTACGAGATTACATTACACTATTTATATCTCAGAGAAAATGTTGGAAGTGTCCTCCACCAGCATCTATAGGATGTTTGCACTCGTCGCACTATATTCTTTGAAGTTTTACAGAGAGTATCCTCGCCAATGATACTTATTTTGGTTTAGAATGGATTCCTTGAGAACATCAATTGTCCGTGGCCTGTTCTTGTACACTCTATTTTTAGATATCACCCCACAAAAACAAATTTAATGAGGTTAGGTCAGGGGATCTTGGGGGCCACAGACCTTTTGAGATTCGATTATAAAAGAAATTTGTTACAAGTTCCATGGTGTCATTAGATGTATGGCACGTTGCTCCATCTTGCTGGAAATAACCTTCTCTCAATTCGATATCATCCAGCTGCTCCACAAATGTCTTGAAGATACCCATACAAACTTCAGTGTCTACAGTCGTATTAAAGAAAATGGGACCAACGATCCATAGATGCTGGTGGAAGACACTTCCAACATTTTCTCTGAGATGTAAATAGTGTAATGTAATCTTCAAATTGTGTATTATATTTTGCAAAAGCTGCACCAGTGTCCTATTATTGGTTCAATAGTTATGGTTCAGATTTATGTGGATCGCACTGTATCTGGAAGTAAATGCGCAATAAAGCCATTTCTACAAATGCTAACTGTGTTAAGGGCCCTGGGAGATTATTTTTAACCAGACAAGGCTAATTTTTACCAATATTAAAATTTGAATATATAGAAAACTAAACATTATCAGAAATTTAAATTTGGTATGGTTACTGTATAAGTAAGTATGTGTGCATTTAACTACTGTATACTATTTAAATTGCGTTCTCATAGGTCCATTTAAAAGGGGCTTAAATCACACCGTGTGTCGTGAAGAAAATATTGTACCTTATATTTCATACACTTTACTTGTACGAATTTAAAGCTACATGCACCAAGTTTTATCCTAAATATCCTAAGATACAGTTTTATAACATCGGCTAAATGAAAATCACATATAGTTTATGCTATGCACATTAAAAATTAATTAGTTTAGACTAAAAGAAGGAACTGAATATTTGTTTTCATCCATCTTATAAATCACATGAATATAAATGTTAGCCGAATGTGTTCAACAAACATTGAGAAATAACCACTACAAATTTTGTGTCAATATCTTTTATAGTGTTTGAGAAACATGTAATTAAAGTATGAAAAATCAAGGTTTGGGGAAATCACGATCAAAGATTAAGCACCATTCTCAGGAAGTAGGCGTATCATTACGTCACAATGTTTAAATTGACGAATTAAAGGACTTTAATACCAGCTGACAACCTATGTTATATATCATTTTAAAGCTGAAGAATTATATCATTTTTAATATTAAAAACAAAAAATGGATTTTTTGAAACCTATCAACCTCCCGGTGCCCTTAATGTGAAGAGAGATTATAACACGTCTGATTTTTATAAAAGTTGCTGATCTTTCTTACGTGCAAAGTAATAGATTGATATTGAGTTACAGAACTGGAGTAAATGGATTCAAAGAGCAGTTTTGTCGAGTACCTGTAGTTGAAAGAAGGCATATGAAGTTATTGTTGAGATTTCTGACCATTAGCAGTGTTAGGGAGAGCTTGCATCAAGGGCGTCTGCAGTTAGGACTTTAACCAGTCGTTCAGCATATGCTTTTATCTAAATTAAACAGAAGCCGACGCGATTTTCATTTCCTGCCGGGAGAGCGAGCTGGCGAGGGTGGTTGCTCCGTCTGATCTTATCCCTGAGGGTAGTAACTGCCAAGAGGAGGGAGGGTAAAACACCCCCTACCCCGCGAGTTTTACTCTCGCTTGTCTTCACTCCACCAACTTACGGATTCAAATAGTCCGAATACTGAGTGATTGCCAAGTGAGATTGCCCTCACACAGTATTTGTATCGATATCGCGCAGAACCGTTTTCAGGTAAAACTTGCATAAAATGTTGCAGCATTTTCCTGAGAAGGAACGTCAATTGCATCTGCGCAATTAGCTGAAAAATTAAAATTAACTGAAGAAATAAAATGACTCCGCTGTGTTGTATTTCCATGACTTTTTCACTCTTCTACAAACTGTTCTTGCAAAATATTATTCTTCTTTGAAATTTTCAAGAGTTTAGAAACAAATTGTCAACAAAATGAAACTTTGAAATTTAAGGTTTATTTACATTCTGAAACTTTCGCTCTTAAAGCCCTTTAAATGGCCGTTTAAGTCCTAGGAGCCGTGACATAATACCCTGCATTTACTTCCAATGTGTTTTATTGATTTTGACTTTTTCTTACAGTTTTGAATAGGTAATGAAATTATTGAGTGAACGAGGTGGCGCAGCGATGTACATTAGGAAGGTAGCGGGTTCAATTCCCGTCGACCACAAGCACTGATTTAAGTTTTTGTGGTTTTTCCATTGTTATTTAGGCTCGATAGTGATAAGGGGCCGTGGTCGAGTGTTAGACCGCTTGGCTCTCACCAAGGTGGCCCGGATTTAATCCCAGGTGACCGCAAAGTGAGATTTCTGGTGGACAACATGGCGCTGGTACGGGTTTTCTCCGGGTCCTCCGGTTTTCCCGGCCAGCATTTCACCAATTGCCCCACCATCTTTCCTATCATTTCATCTCTCCCTCATTCTGCCATACACTTCCTCGCTCTCATACCAGGCATCGAGCTGATTACCCATCATGAATTATCTATCACTGATCCAGAGATTCCGTTCCTCAACCCCCACAAGGTTTAAGAGGAACAAGGATACCTTGACACCACGTAGTGGTATAAGAGAACTGTTAAAGAAGAAGATATCTTTTGCATAATTTCCCTTCAATTCCGTATTTGTCATGCTCGTGGTGTATGGGGGTTCCAGACAGATGGTGCGGGTGCTTGCGCATTTGTAAAGGCTAGGTGGCGCTGCTGGTACCAAAAGGAAGAATTTTCAATATTTGTTAGGGAATCTCGTGCATATCTGTGGCTTGTCTGCCTGCAGCTATGTAGCCTCAAGCGGTTGCCTCACTTCATCCCTTCGTCCTGGGAGGGTTAGCCACAATACATCTGTGTAGATCGCAGTGCGTTAGGTGTATCCCTTTGTTCTGTACCCTATACATTTAATCCTAATAAATTTGTTCTATATGAAGTAGTTTGTAAACTAATCTAGTTCAAATTCTCCAAATGCTGTTATAGTTTCGCTACATATTTTAATGACGTCCTCCAACGTTATGTTATATAGGACGATGAATGAAATGGGTGACATGCTTAGGTGAGCTCAGGGTGCATAGAACTTAAAATTACCCACCATTCATCTCTCAGGATAAGGGAAAACTTCGATAAAACATCCAAATAACTCAACCTGACCGAGAATCCAATCTATACTTTTAATTTGTTCAGTTATAACATAATTTGAAAGCATTTAAGTTTACTTTCCTAATTACTTCTACCCTTGATATCACTGCTCTTAAAAAATCTATTGCCCTCATTTTATTTCAGCGTAAGAGAAGATATTTCTACCACAAATTTCTTGCTGTTAAACACACTGTAGAGGATTTATACAATTTTAAAGCTTTACAGTGATTAAAAAGCTATATTTATTGTATCTCATTTGTTATTCAAACCCAAGTTTTGGGATGTCCTAACATCGTTTCTTTGCAATTTTATTTACGTTGGTATGTTAAATTTCAAACATATTACTTGTAATTAAATTAAATTAAGAAATTCACTACCAGACACTTCTTCGTCAAAATGACCGTACCTATTAAATTATTTGAGAAGAGCTTCCAAATAAAAATATTTTTGTATATTATGAAGTAGCTCATTTATGACGTAGTGGATTATGAGCTTCTGATTCTCAACCGAATTTCTTTCACCAGAAATGTGGAACAACAGACTAGACAGAAGTGAGATCTTGAATCAGTTGAAAGAAACAAAACTGGATATTAGTGATCTGTGAAAAGAAAATACATTCTGAAAAATGTTAGCCCTAGAGTTATCCTATTTAAGGCTGTATTTTTCATACAATCCAGGCTGTCAGTTGCTCTATAGCAATTAGGGAAGTAGCTCAACGTCGTAAACAACTCCTAATTACGAAGTTGAGTCATTCAAAGAAACCCGTTTGTTTAAAGTAAACTTTTACCTCAACGTTCATACATGCCCATAGTCGGTATCTGTGGTGCCCATCTGTGTCGTTTAAGTGTAGCGTGTCTGCCTTCCAATTTGGACAGTATTTGTCTGATTATTTTCTTTATTGTTCATAAGAAAAACGTCGGATAGCTCTTGTAAGGGAACTCTGGATTCATTTGAACATCATTTTATTCAATTAACGGTTGTTGTTTAAAGGGACATCAAACACTTTAAAAACACCTTATTGTATACCTATTCTTATGATTTTCTCTATTAAATCTTGTTCAAAATAACCTTAAAGTCCTACTCTTCTATCTGGTAATTGAGATTAACTTTTTGAAGAATTGCTTTATTACATACTTCCTTACAGATGCCTATATCTAAAGATAACATGGGAGCAGAGTAGGCCTAAGAGATAGCCAGAACACCTAGTCGCTTGATATTGCTTTGAAAATTCAAGCCAATAACAAACAATATTTCTAAAATTTTATCTCCACAAAGAGACATTGTGTGTTTTAACGATGTATACAGTTTTGGGTAGACAACTTGCTTATTTCTTGAGGTTTACAGTCATGGAAAGAATTTCAAAGGCTATTTCAGAAAATTCAAGATAAACATCTCACTTTTATTAAAATGGCTTAAAACATATTGTACCTTAAACAAAATCATCATAACTACTTTTGAGAAAATTAGCGTTTTTGAAATTTGGTGAGAGGATCTTCTTGAAAATCTTCATGTCCTATCCTTGGAGGTATGAGGGTACTGGACGGAAGCGATTCGGCACTGTGACCAGACTTGCTTATACTCTAAGTAGGGCAGTCCCGGGAGGAAGGATGCGGAGAGCGGAGAGAGAGTACGGCCGATCCAAGAAGCCACGACAGTACAGAGGGCTGGATCCCTACTGTTGATCAGTTGGAACCTCTTCTGAAGCAGTACAACCATTATCCCACCCATCGTGGACCTGAAATGGTCAACCAGGCCGGCTCGGAGACCGGAGATCTCCTAAGGAGGAGATGTTTGCCATATATTTACCTGCCATGCAGCGCCGATACTCCATCCAGATGAGGGAATACTAGAGATGAGAGAGCACCAGATGAGAGATGACGTGAAATGATAATGGAGATAAATTGGAGGGACAGGAAATTCGAGAGATGTAAATAACCTACAGAGCCTTTGCTTGACGTCCTGGGAAAAGCCCCCAAAAACCCTTGGATCAGGTAGACGGCCACGGGAACAGCACCCGGACCTTCTGAAAGTGGGCCACAGACGAAACAGCCTGAGCGCTCGATATCCTTGGCATATGCAGAATTTAAATAACCAACTTTTCCTTTTTTGAGTTTTGTTGTTTATAGGCACACGGACACACACTGACCTAAACACGCGAACCTTTCATCATAATGCTTTACATTTTTGGATGGCATGCAAATTCCTTCTCTGTCACTCTGTAATTGTTGGAGTTGTTGGAGGACAAATGAATGACTGCTTAGGGTATCCTATTCAAATGGTGAAGAAAAGTAAAAGGTGTATATTATGAGGAGCCCCGTAACCATATTAGAACATTACTTCTGGGGAGTGATTAGTGGAGAGACTCGAAGAACGACCAGATCTCCACAGACAGTAGGCCATTTTCCAGCAATGAACAAGTTTTTAATTCCAAGCATGTCATTGGTCATCTGTGAAGGCACTATATCACACTGCACTATCAGCAAAAAGTTCAAGTATAATACCATTGCAGTTCCTTTGAACGAATCTTTTGAATGAAATAGATCATTTAGTAAATACGTGATGACTCTGGTGAAGTTTACGAACGTGTAACATTTAACACTGTCCAACGAATGTAGTTTTGGAACTGCGTAATTCAAATTTATTGGTTAGTCGAAGTTTCTTGAACAACTATTTCAAGAAATACACACAACTACACTCTGTCAAACTCTTAGATGATTATTGAAAAAAGGTTGATTAGGAAATTAAGAGAGTCCAAATGTAACACACGGGACGGAAGGAGCCAGCTGAATCTTGCGGTTGATTATTTTAATAAAGCGTGCAGATAATGAGTGCTTCATGTAATGAAAGACTTGTACCCCTTGACTAGGGCTGAACGGGGGATGCATCATTACATAGCAAAAACGATGCCACGACACGTATGTTCTAAAGCAAGGGGAAGAATACTGATGGCTCAGTAGGGGCTGCGTTTTTGAGTATGTGAAACGTGAGATGAATTTTTATTTACTTGTTTAGAGGCTCCTTGTGCTACAAAAGTGTATGTACATAAAGGGAAATATTTTCGTACTCCGGTCGCGGAGGGCGTTCAGATGTCCCGTTTAAACCAATTAGACGACGGCGTTCGCGATGGCTTTTATTGCTCGGACGGTTTTGTTTGTTTTGTCCCCAATAATGAAACAAGAAAGAATAATGCAGGACGTAGTTGCCGCATACAGAGCCAGCAGTTCTTGTAATGAATGTCCGAGTTGTGCTAAGTGTTATGAATGATATTCTGCTCTCACAAAACTTCTGTCAGCAGTTCAAGACATCTAGTAGCGGTATTTTGGAAATTCTAGAGCGGATTAGATACCTCTCTCCCTCCACCCTCTCTCTCTCCCTCTCTCTCTCACTAAAGCGCGCGCACACATAGTTATATAGATCCCCAATTTTATAAGTTTAATTCAATGGCATAACCTAAATTGAACCATATATCTTCAAATCTCAGTGCCCTCATTTGAGTTCCTGTGGGAAATTACGGTACGACATCAAATTCCTCATTTGACTTGCATTTTACTCAATAAACTACAAGGGGGAGGAAATTCAGTAGTTTGTTTAAACAAAAGCTTAGTTCCTATGTAAATGTTTTATTTAAAAACTACGTAATA
The DNA here is from genome assembly GCA_030765055.1 of Mantis religiosa. Classification (NCBI taxonomy): domain Eukaryota; kingdom Metazoa; phylum Arthropoda; class Insecta; order Mantodea; family Mantidae; genus Mantis; species Mantis religiosa. Next base: position 87,078,548 of record CM060955.1, on the reverse strand, counting down.
TCTGTTTTTAATCCAGCCTTGGAAGGAAAATAATATTGTTAATGCATTTTATGATGTTATTTTAAATGTAACATTTTAAAGAATCTTTAAAGCATTAATATATTTCAATTAAGTTTAGAAACTGAAATTATATAAAAAATAAATAAGATGCTGTATCGGTTTGCTATGAATGACGTAATTAGCGGGAAACGTATTGTCGCAATTACATTGTTGATTCGAGGCGGCGTGGGCGACTAGTACAAAGAGACGGGCAGTGTAGTGCGGAGATAAAAGTTCGCCGAAACAGTAGGGGGGAGGAGACGGATTTCTACAGAGTTCGTCTTTCTTTTAGCGTCGTCTTGATTGTTTGAGAACATTCCGGATAGCGAGTAATCTATAAAAAGGTAGCCCGCCCGCCACAGTCAGTCAGTCAAGCAGTCAGTCAGTCAGCCAGTCAGTCAGTCAGTCAGTCAGTCAGTCAGTCAGTCAGTCAGTCAGTCAGTCAGTCAGTCAGTCAGTCAGTCACTCACTCACTCAGGACACTCACGTCACTCACGTCAGTCAGTCAGTCAGTCAGTCAGACAGTCAGTCAGTCAGTCAGTCAGTCAGTCAGTCAGTCAGACAGTCAGTCAGTCAGTCAGTCAGTCAGTCAGTCAGTCAGTCAGTCAGTCAGTCAGTCAGTCAGTCAGTCAGTCAGTCAGTCAGTCAGTCAGTCAGTCAGTCAGTCAGTCAGTCAGTCAGTCAGTCAGTCAGTCAGTCAGTCGGTAATTGGACGCGTGCGTGAAAGCTGTGTTTACACTCGATGACCTTGCAAGTTGTATTGTGTATGTGGCGTAATTCTGGACTGTAACGGTTGATAAAAGTGTGTTGCTACGGAAATAAAAAGCAATTTTTAGTGTTTGTAACTTGTACTTTTAATTTCACGAATACACAAAGGCACAGTATGGTTACCATGGGAAAATAAAAATCAATAATCTTCCTCACAAGACGAGAGAGAATGATTTCGACGTTCAGAGTACAAAAACGTAAAAGCTTTTAACTCGTGATTTATAGAAAAATTAGGCTTTTTTTTTTAAATTATGTCCTCCAACGTTAAGTCATATCGGACGGTGAATGAATTGGATGAAATGATGCTCAAATTAGCCCAGGGTCCATGGACCTTAGACTTACCTGACATTCGTCTTGAAGGATAAGGGAAAATCCCGGAAAAAACCTTATCCAGGTAACTCACCCTGTCTGAGATTCGAACTCGGAACCTCTGGAACGTGAGGCATCATGCTACCATCTACGCTACCGAGGCGGGCAAAAAAAAATTACACTTTAAGGGCGATAATAAGTGTGATAATAGTTAAATTATGTCACACCTTCTATTGTCAACTTTAAACAAGAAATAAATTCAGTGTATTAAAAAAGGAATTCAATAATAATAATTTATTTCATTTTGGTAAACCATTTCTGGAAGGAAGAAATATATCCGTCCGAAATAAGATTCTGGACAAGATTCTACATATTACAGCTGGGAAATCATCATTTAAAATAACCCAAAACAAATTAAGCGAACTAAAATTGAAACTTCTTAGAACTTCGTCAAATATCGTCACTACTTAAAAATCTACATAACTTCATATCACACCACCACCAGGCAATCTATAAAACATCACATATAATAAATGAAACTTATTCAACTGTCATTTTTTTTCCTGGCATGGAATCAGGTTGGACTGATTTCTCCTGCTACAATTCCCTCTGTATTACAAATTCCTCATCATAAAAAACATAAAAACAATAATAATAAAAAATAAAAAAAACTCCCGACAAAAATGCCACCGTTTATCACAGTCTTTATAGCACAACCCCCACTGAACCAGTGAAGGACCTAGTCCTGAAATGGTTTCTGTCGGAAGGCCCCGTCAAGACTTGGCGGTAACCACCTCCAACGACACTTACTCTGCATGCTTTACGGTATACTCAGTTAAAATACACATATAGGGTAGATTTTGAAACCAAAGTTTTGACATCTGCTCTAACTTAAGTAAAAAATTGAAATATGTTTGGTGCTACTTACGTTTGTTATCATCACAATTTTCTGGACACTATTAAACCACTAAAATGGAAAACCTACAAAAATGCAGGAACACGTTAACTGCAATAATACCGTTTACTATGATTATTATAAAACAAAAACTACGCCCACGTTATTTTACAGCTAGGTGTTCTTACTTAGTACATGCGTAAAGTGGAGAACTATTGCATTCAATCCAAAATATTTATAACGAAATATCACAAAAATAAATCTTTTGATGATCTCAGAGTTATAATTGAAGCAATTTCTTAAAATGAAAAGTTCAACGCGCATTTGATGTGCACAGCATATTTGTAAAAGGAAACTTTTTACAAATAACAAACTTGGAAATTAATTGTTCTTTCACACTGGCCGTGTGTAGGCTAAATTGTGGAAACGTAGAGTCAGACTGAAAAATTCAATGCCATAGCCGGGATTTGAATTTTTCAGTCTGACTCTACGTTTCCACAAATAAAAACTTGTTTTTCAGGTTAAGTATTTTTCAAGGATATGGCATAAGATTTAAGAATTTCAAGAACATTACCCTCAGCTTATACTACTTTTTCTATGATGAATGATTCGATGGATTTAAATTTATAGCAAATTGCTACAACTTTTGGTTAAAATACTGTATATTTAACATGTTTGTATGTTAAACAAAATTAGTTTCCTAAAAATAACCTGTGAATTCCTCTTCATTTTTAGAGACTTGTATATTATTTTATAAGGGATGAGTCATAAGACATAAACAAAAATATATTACTTGACAAGAAATGTAGGTTTTCCATGAACACACAACTTACTCCGAATAACTAACCATGCTTTACATCAGCCATTTCCAGATCTTGGTTGTTATTTCTAATTTATTAATAAAATCTTTCCCTAAAATGTTATTCACCTTTTGTGATGTCATGGAAATAGTATGGAATTAGAGCATCCTGAACTTTAAGCACTTGACTACCCACAAACTCAATGTGTGATGTGATTACTCATTAAAAGTTAATTACAATTAACATGAAGTAGATAATTTACAGCAACGGTTTAAAAATAACCGATAGTGGATAGATAAAGTGCCATGTGAGCGTAACACATAAGAATTTTGAAAGTAGAAGCTTTCTGTAGTGACATGCAGCGCGTTAATGTAGCAAGCTTTTAAACTTGAAATGAGTGATGATGCAACTTCATGTAATGCTATGCTACTGATACTTAATAACTCCTGAAGTATACCACAGAACGATGGATTCCAGGTTCGATTCCCGGTTGGACGTCGGAATCTCTAATGCGATATTTCCTATTCTCTTCAGGGTCAGGAAGTATGAATGAGAGTTTGAATGTGTGTAGGATATGACACAAAGAAACAAAGAAAAACCAAACATTCAATTGATAACTATATAGGACAAGCGCGGGTGATTTGGATTGGCAAGCGACTAGGATTAGTTTTTGAAAATATGCTTCCTAGGGGACGCTAGTGGATTGTTATGTTGGAACGACCTTTGCAGGCGAAGAAGTTAACTATTTGAGATATTTAAGTGTGCAATACGATTGTGTTTCTTTAGACTAAGTGAGAAATCGAACTTCTTTTCCGGAAAGAAGGTATGTCCAGTTCGGCCGCTCTTTCTCCGACTCTGACATTTCTCGAGAGGGGGAAGCAGGCTCTTGCCAGTTCTTTAGCGGGAATTTCAAACAAAGCAACAGTTCGTATTTTAAATATTTCACGTATTTGCATATTTCACTAACCAATAGCCATAATATTATAATAGCGATAATAATAGGACTTACGAACTCTAAAAATCGGATTTCACGCACGCAAAATATAACAAAGAAAGTTCACCAGCGCAAGCAGCTAAAGCCACGTGGCTCAAACAAATTTAAGCTGGCCACACGGTGTTGGGTTTGGAAGTTACGCCTAGCAGCATCAATGCTGATTGGCGCTAGCAGACAGTTTTAATTTCCTGGCCACGAAACCGGATGTACAGACTCCCAGTACTACTAACACATGCAGTTAGTGTGTGTGAAAGGTGTGAACGAAATATTCGAATAGCGTAGTGTTGTAATAAATGTCTTGCATGATAATGAAATTGCAAGTTGGATTTCAGTTCTTTAAAGCTAATATATTACTATATTTTCATACTAAAGAAAATTTTGAGGATATGTTTTCAATTGTTCATTAGTATATGTTGGTACTATTAACCTTCTCACTCCACCTCTTGCAGTCGCAAAACGGCAGAGCCGGAGATACAACGGCCGGACTGTAATTGCTCCATTTCTGAACTTTTGTTACTTTCTTAGTTTTGTTTAAAATAAATTTATAACGAGTGTGCGTAGAAATTGACCCAAAAACTTATACAGTAAGAAAATAATAAATATTTTCATTTTTGAGTGACAAATGGATGTTATGAAATGATGTTCACCCGCGTTTACCTTACGTAAAACCACTGCTGATAGGCCGCGCCGTGGCTGAGTGGTTAGACCGCTTGCCTCTCACCAAGGCGGCCCGGTTTCGATCCCAGGCAACCACAAGTTGAGATTTGTGGTGGACAGCACGGTGCTGGTACGGGTTTTCTGCGGAATCTCCTGTTTCCCGCGCCATCTCATTCCACCGGTGCTCCATCTTCATCTCATGCATCATCAGTGTCACCGCCTGTGCCACTGTGTGTAGTAATAATGGGGGGGGGGGGCGTTAAACACTACACATTTCACATTGTTGATATATGTGTCTGCCTCATGTTAAACAGCTCCGAATTTCGAATCTCAGTTAAGTTTAATTTTTTGGACAAGTTTTCTTCGAGGTAACCTGAAAAATGAAGTAGGGTAACTCTAAGCTCTATGCTCATCATTTCACACATTTCATTCATCGTCCGATATGACTTAACGTTGAAGGACGTTAAACAGCTACAGGCGTGGTATAAATGGGGTGGGGGGAGGTGGGAGGAAAAAAAAACAGATGTAAAATTCTTCAAGATATTCGACTTATAGGAAATTTATCATTATTTATGTATTTAACTTCAGCTTGTTTTATAGTACCTAATTTTGCTTTATATGGAATACCTTCCTTAGCAGGATTTTATTCTAGAAAAGCAAGTCTGCCTCCTTTGATTGTCATAATTTCTTAAAGGTAGCGTGTTCTAACCATACACACGCACTGTTTCTTGTTTAAGTTTACTCAGCGTACCTTTAGTATTTTAACCTACAAAATTCGAGCCTCACGGTGATGAATATAACGCTAGAAAAGAGTTCCTGTTATGTCCATAGCTGAGCATACCTTTGCACTTAGTTTTTGAAACAGAAGCGTTTTAAACACGGCCAGCTCTTAATTAACTTATTGTAACAGTACGGTTTTCTACTTTTCTTTGTACTGGGAACAGCTAACTAACTTCACACTCCAAATGGAAATCACGTGTACACCTATATGGACTGTGTGCCTTGTTATATTGGGCTCAGCAATTTATCTCCACACTCTCCGAAAAAGTCTCGGCACCTCATATTACCATTCAGTTTTCGAGGTATTAATTTATCACAGTCATAACAGGGTCCTCAACTAATTGCGAGGGCCGGTAATGAATATTGTTGAAAATCGTTGAATAGAACAAATAAACCTGATCGTAATCTCAGAATGGCTTGTTAACTCGCAGTTCTGATCCTCTCTGACAGGAGTAATATTACTTCATCTTGTTTATATAGCACTTCGTTATGCTCTGTGGAAATTTTGGTCGTTAAATAACAGCACGTCCTTAATAGTGGCAACTATAGGTCCACTTCAGTTAGTATATACACGGTGTTCCCGAATTCCCGTTCAGTTCTTGAAGATACATCTCGTAGATGTGACGTATGTGTACGTAAATGCACTGCACATGGAAATCTCTGCAGACGGGGCCAAGATTCGAACTCAGAGCCCTTGTTTAGAAAATCCTATTTGGCACGCAAAACACTTGAGTATATACGTCAAATGGGAGACTTATTCTCGTATTATTATTATTATTATTATTATTATTATTATTATTATTATTATTATTATTATTATTATTATTATTATTATTATTATTATTATTATTATTATTATTATTATTATTATTATTATTATTATTATTATTATTATTATTATTATTATTATTATTATTATTATTATTATTATTATTATTATTATTATTATTATTATTATTATTATTATTATTATTATTATTATTATTATTATTATTATTATTATTATTATTATTATTATTATTATTATTATTATTATTATTATTATTATTATTATTATTATTATTATTATTATTATTATTATTATTATTATGTCTCATATTAAAACAGTATAATACTATTACGAACAGTCACAGTAGTTGGCTATTGGAGCACAGCACAGTTTATTTTTTATTTATTTATTTAATTTTTTATTTATTTATTTGTAATTTTACGTCCTCCAACGTTAAGTCATATCGGACGGTGAATGGAATGAGTGAAATGTTGCTCAAATGTGTCCAGGGTCCATGGAGCTTAGAGCTACCCGACATTCGTCTTTAAGGATAAGGGAAACCCCCGGAAGAAACTATACAGGTAACTCAACCTGACCGAGATTCGAACTCGGGACCTCTTGAACGTGAGGCAGACACGCTACCATCTACGCTACCGAGGCGGGCAGCACACTTTAAGATTTACATAAACAGCAATATGTATATAAGGTCAGAAAGGGTGAATAGGATCAATATTTCGAAAATAATGCATAAAAGCCCTATTTGTGTCGTAAATATGAAGCCTAGACTTTCTAGTTTATGTTAAATGCTAAGTTTTTTTTTTGTGACAAAATTTTTGTGTACTTCCATTTTCATTTTAATTCCGAGCGGAAACATCCTAACTGCCCGCAATTGGAGTATGTATAGAATTGGCATAGCGGACAAATCGGAATGGAAAGGAAAATGGTGGAATATTAAATCTCGGTACATAATGTAATCATGAGAACGAAATAACACATAGCAGGTCTGTCTCGCGCTCAAGAGGTCCCGAGTGCGAATCTCGGTCAGGGTGAGTTACATGAATAAGGTTTTTTCCTGGGTTTTTCCCTTATCCTAAAAGATGAATGCCGGGTGACTCTTTATGCACCTCGCACACGTCATATGAACTGCTCTTTTCCACAGCACCCATACAGATTGCGTGGTAACATTTTACATTTTTCTGAGCTCATTTGAACATCATTTCACCCATTTCAATCATCGTCCGTTATGACAGCGTTGGAGGACATAAATAAAAAAAAATGAATCTTCAGCCTTGCCTTAATTCCCTTCACACGCAGTTGTAACTGTATTTGTTTTTGCCCGTTTGCAGTACTAATTAAGCAGCCATCATACCAATAAGAAGGACTATGAAGGTAAGAAAGTCTGTTATTTCTTACTGTACAAGATTTTGGATCAATTTCAATTAACATTCGTTATAAATTTATCTTAAACGGACTTAAAAAATAACAAAATGCCAGAAATGGAGAAATCACATACCTCCTTTCCGGAAAAGAAGCTCCATTTTTCACTTAGACTGAAGAAACACAATCTATTACAGACTGAACTGTCTGAGGTATTTAACTTCTTCGCCCACAAAGGTCGTTCTAACACAACAGCACACTACCGTCTCGTATTGAGTAAATTTTGGAAAGCTAATACGAGTTACCGGCTAATTCGTGTAACCCGCGATCACCATATACGGGTAATCCATATTTTATTACAAAAAAGTTTGATGTGTGTGCTCTCGTTAGTTTCTCTATTCATTTCTGTAAAAACTATTCTTGAAAACATTGACTCTCCATCTAATTCGAATTATTTCAGTTAAATTTGCAGTACTGTCGACTTGAAAAATGCAATGCCATGCCTGGGATTTGAATCACGGGTCTCCTGGTTTCCTTCCAGTCACTCATATGCTTTGTGCTACCATGGCCATGCCACCGTTTGTGGCAACTTATATATCTCGGATGCAAGAGCTCCTAGTGGTTTACTGGGCAAATATATGAATCAATTGGAGAATTTAGTGTCATGACAGCAAGTTGGCCATGGTAACTCAAAGCGCAAGAGGGACTGGACGGAAACCAGGAGATCCGTGGTTGAAATCCCGAGCATGGCATTGAATTTTTCAAGTTGACTCTATCTGTCCAAAAACTCAGCCTGTACCTATACGGCTAGTGCAACGAAATGATTAATTTCCATCAATTAACTTAAATTGCAGTAATGTTTTTATCATACGTATTCTTCTAGCTACAATGGGAAGTTGTTATAATACTTAAACGACAGTCGAGTCTTTTAAGAGCTAGTTGCTATGTAAAGCGTTTCATTCTCTTTGCATGATCAGGGGGAAAAAAAAAAGAATTATGATTTCGTATTAGGTAAAAGAAAAAGTGTTGCAAATTTTAAAACTTAAACAAGCATTTATAGAAAATGATTATCTCCATAAAAAATCACTTTCACATAAGTAGTCTGAACTTACAAGTATTACATTTTTATATAGTAATACTGTGCTTATCTCTAACGTTTACCAGTTACACAAAAATAAACTACTCACAGAAAAGAGAACCTCTGAGAGGACGTGCGATGAAATTCAGAATATATGTTTAATCTGTTATAAAATATCTTAAAAATTCGGTATTTTAACCAAACCTTCGATGGCCATTTTTGAACAAATTAAAATTTTCAAAATGTATCCCTGTGAATGGAAGTTTGGAGACTTTCTCTAAATCCCTTGTGTTGTGTCCTTAGAAGAAGCTGAACTTAAATACCAAATGTTTTTGCTACTTCACTTTTAGTTTTTTAATTATGATGTTGACAGACGAAAGGACAAATGAACACACAACACATACATACATTTTTCCAAAAGTGTTTGTTATGTTTAGTGAGACTTTCAACATTTATTTCTGGTGAAATCTCGATATTGAAATTTTGGTTGGAGTACAATGCTTTCCCTACGTAACAATATAGGTAATGGAGGAAGTAAATGGTTCTACAAAAATTAACTTAAACATCTAGCAATGGGCATATTTCCCAAGACATTGTACTGTTCAGGAAAACAAACTGCATAATACGAACCTATCTCAAATTGTAGGAAAATGTATTTGAAAAACAGGAAGTCATTTTGGCAATAAAAAAACATTTTTAGACTGGAAAGAAAAACCAGGCAGGTACATTTTCCTGCAAAGAACTTTGTAAAAACGTTAACTTCTTTGCCATCTCTGTGCATATGCCTGGAATGAAGCCGGCTGTTTACTACGTAGTACCCGAAGCTGTCACCAGAGGCGCCAACCAGTGGCCTCCCTCCTTGCTGCCGGAGTTCAGGAATGTGTACGGTGCGTATAATATGTAATACAGTATGAAACTATAAAGTATCAAAAATTTATATCCAAATTATGAATGTTGTAAGTACATATACTTAGGCTTTAAATAACGAAGTTCAAAATAGTTACAAGTGTAGCACTTTGTTGCTTGTAGCCCATGGTTTATGTTTGACAAGTGTAAACTCAAATAACGTTAAATTTTTAAACAGTTTCTTTTTTATAAACCTGCTGTTTCTTATTCAGAGAGTCCCACAACAGTATTTCTGGTGAAATTTCTGATCTTTGATTTGAGCGGAATATTTACTCCAGGTAGAGGTTACACAATTCAGGGAGACACCTTACACTTCGGCTACACGGGCTACTATCAGCAGAAGTGGATGATGTGAAGGAACCATTGCGGGAACTGCCTAAGAGGGCGAACTGAAACTGAGTTTTTCTTATAGACGCCCTTTAACTGCTTTGGTTCTCAGCGGCCGATTCTACATTGGGCGTGTAAGACGCATAATTTTGTTCAAAGGTATCTTTATCAGTCTTGAGGTTCTTTTTGCTGTAATATTACGACACGGAACCAAAGCCTTTACTTCACTTTTAAAGGATGACATACTAATAATTTTTCGCCCAAAGAGATCCATTCCCCTCCCCCAGGTTTGAACCCGTGACTTCGGAAACCAGAGGCTAGTGTGTTATCCCTGGACCAAGAAGGACGACGCAGAGAACGATAACAACCCGTCCACAGTGAGTTCTTTTTACAGTGACAGCGTCATATGTCACGAAGCCCATAAGAATACCTGAAAGATATGGCATCTAAAAGAAGGGACGGAAAAGTGGAAAGGTAATCGTGGTAATTGAGAAATCTGCAGCATTTGCCCACTGTCTAGGGAAAACCACAAAAAATCCAAAGTCATAGTGGGCGGGAAGCGAAATCGGAACCTCACGCGTTACAGCATTGCAACTCAAGTAGCTAGCACATGGAATTTTCTTTAATTAAGGGTGGTAATTAAGAGAAACAGGTCAACTAAATCAGTATGGACTGTCGCGTGATAAAATATTTAGCGTTATGGTTTTGCTACCCAGAGCTTCTAAGGTCGATGCCTGTCTGGGAGGAAAGAGTTTTGTCTGAAATCACCTTCTATTCTTCCTTGAGTGGTAGAGCACCTAGGTGCTGAATATAAAGTTTGGGGGGGGGGACTTTCCACGACCAGAAATACTATCAGTTTCAGTTAGTTGTTTCTCAGATCCAGATATGATCAAGAAGTTACTTAAATAAAACAAAACAAAAACATGAGTTTCAGGAATAACTTTATACACCTATTCAAATTGTTGCATTATTATTGTTATTATTAATTATTATTTATTATTACTTTCATCAACACCATCTGGTGTATATATTTTTTAAAGATATTTATACAGTTGAAAGTAACTAAAACTACTGTCCGGCCGTTCTATCTCCGGCTCTGACATTTCTCGAGAGGGGGAAGCAGGCTGTTGCCAGTTCTTTAGCGGGTATTTCAAGCAGAGGAATAATGCGTATTTTAAATATTTCAGTACTTGCATATTACACGAACCAGGAGCTATATTATTATAATGGCGATAATAATAGGACTTACGAACATTAAAAATCGGAATTCACGCACGCAAAATACAAGCAAAGAAAGTTTACCAGCGCAGGCAGCTAAAACCACGTGGCTTAAACAAATTTAACCGGCAACACAGTTGAGACCGAAATTATGGTTTTCCAGAAGCAAAGAATAATGATAGACGTAAAAGGAATGTTGGTTCTTTGTGAGACCAAGCCCCAAGGCCAGTTTAGTTGGGGAAACTGTTTATAACAATGCCATGAATGAAAGGAACAGTGACCTTAGAAGGTTTCTAAAGGAATTGTCACTTGACATACATGAATGGGGTATTCTTCGAATCGTTTACAATGGCGACCAAAACAGCCACAAAAGGACTTTGTTTAAAAAGGAATTTGGAGAGTGAAAGTTATATATAAAGATACACACGCGCGCAAAGGTAGTCAGAGACTCTTCGGCTTGTCGCCGATGGAGCCGGGTCACGGCTATGAAACCATTATCCGGCGTGTAGACGATATAACGGGTAGAGTGAGACGTGAAGCCTTTTTAGAGTGGTCAGCTTGTTCGGTCTTGAATATTTGTCCGGTAATCAGAATTTATCAAGAAATATAATTAGCATTCAGTCACTATAAGCCGTGATTGGTAACCCTCGGTCGGCAGCTTCCATTTCGAGGTTTGAAATAAGAAGCAGTGAATAAATAATTTGGAAACGGGCATTCCAGTGTTGTAAAACTTCCTTCTCACACACATCCACGCATACCCTGAGAGAAACCTCATTGCTCGCCGACTTCTGTGATCGCCACCATCATCATTTTTGCATCAAATTGGCGTTCCAACGTGGAACTGGTGTACACCCATAAGCAATACTGTTTCAAATTGGTGCACAACGTGGAGCGGTGGTAACCTGTGATCGCCACCAATAAATACTGTTTCAAATTGGCGCCAACGTGGAGCTCGTTACGAGAAGGAGGTTCAGCACGATAGGAGAAGGACGTTTGACAACAAGTGGAGCTCGTTACGAGAAGGAGGTTCAGCCCGATAGGAGAAGGACGTTCGACAACAGGAGGAGGTTCAACCCGAGAAGGAGGTTCAACCGAGAACGAGTTTCAACCCGACAACGAGGTTCAACAGGTGAAGGTGGTTCGACAGGAGGACGGTCGACCCATCAATAAATTCGTCAACAGTTCGACTGGAAAAAGAAAGGAGGCCGGCATCGTCATCAGTGACATCATCAGGAGCCAGTAAAAAAAAAAAAAAAAACAATCAAAGGTACAGAGTGTAAAATTATATCTTACTAGACTATGGTGAATTTATTTGAGAAGTGAAAAACAAGATTTTAAGTAAAATTTTGTAGAAAACATGGAAGTTCAAGAGGTTTATAGTAATAACTGTGGACAGGAAGTAGTTGAAGTAGCAGAGCGGGATAGAACTGTAACAAATGATATAGAAATGGAACAAATTATGCTAGAGGAATTTAGAAAAATGTGCGCAAGTTTAAGTAAAAAGTTAGATGATATGCATCAAAATTTAAGTAAAAAGATAGATGATGATACTCAAAGTTTAATAACAGAGATGAAGGATAATAATCAAAGTTTAATAAAAGAGATGAAGGATAATAATCAAAGTTTAATAACAGAGATGAAGGATAATAATCAAAGTTTAATAAAAGAGATGAAGGATAATAATCAAAGTTTAAAGAAGATAGAAGGAAAGATAGAAAGTGGTTTTCAGATGTTAGAGGCAGGACAAACAGAACTAGGAAAGAAGTTAGACAATCAACAACAGTCGTTAGAAAATTTCGGGAAAGTTAGTCAGGAAGTAGAGAACGTAAGAGAAAAAGCTGATCAGGTAACAGACAAAGTAGGAAAAGATGTTAGTGAGGAGACGCAGAACGCTGAAAATGAAGCTTTGAATGTAGTTAATGAAAGGTCAGATAGTGAAAACAGAAAACTTGGGGAGGAAATAGTACAGCAATTAGACGAAGAAATAGGAATGGCTAGAGAAGAGTTAGGAGAAACTAGGAGTAGATTAGAAGTTTCAGAGTGGGAAAATAGAAGGCAGACGAGGAATGTGGAAGAAACCGCTAATCAAATTAATGAGGTAGCAATGGAGATCACAGTGACAAAGGAAACTGAAATTTTGAATCTAGTTAATGAAAGGTCGGATAGTAAAAACAGAAAACTGAGGGAGGAAATCGTACAGAAATTAGATAAAGAAGGAGAAATGGCTAGAAAAGAGTTAGAAGAAACTAGGAGTAGACTAGAAGTATCAGAGTGGGAAAATAGAAAACAGACGAGGTATTTGGAGGAAAACAAAAATCAAATGAATGAGGTAGCAATAGAGGTCACGGTGACAAATGAAACATTGAAAAACATGCAAAATCCAAGGATAAACGAAACAGAAATATTAAAATATTTCGGGCAAGGGGCACAGTTCCATCAGAATATGTGTAGAAATGATAGGAAAAGAGATCGATGTCCGATATCTAAGCTAGATATGGAAAACTCATGGGGATGTAGAATAAAGAAGTCCTTTATACATGGAAAAGTCCGCAAAATTCTTTTGTATTTCGAAGTACGTTGTGGAATGATGAATTTTCTTGTAAATGGTAGGAACTTAGGCTAAAGTATTTAAAATTGCCATAACAAATTGTAAAAGGAGAAGAAACAAACTTGTAAAATGTATAGGCTAAGTATAAACAGTGTAGTGTAAAATGTATAGGTTAAGTATAAACAGTGTCGTGACAGTGCAGTGAAACTCAAAACTAAACAACTGAAAAAAAATATAGAGAGAAATGAAAATCAGAACACAAAGACTTTTGAAAATAATATTTATATAGAATCATAAAGAAGTATTCGGAAATGTATAAAAAAAATTAACCAGTTAAAAAAAATATCAGAACAATGAAAGACTTTTGAAAAGAATATTTATATAGAATCAAGAAGAAGAACTCAGAAATGTTGTATACAAATATAATCTTATGAATGTACCATTGATTTAAACATAAGAGTGTATATTGAGGAATTGTTTCAAGTGTAACAACAATATGAATTAATTTTAAGTAGATCAGATGGAGAAAAAGAGAGATGAGGTAGATTAAAATATTTTCCGAGTAATATTTAAAAGTTGAAAATTGCAGAACAGAATGTTGGTAAATTTTAAATGAAATGTTGTTATGTAATCATGTGAATAATTTTTAGGAAATGTCATGTAAAAAAAAAAAAAAAAAAAAAAATTAATGTTGTGAAAAGAAATTGTAAAACAAATTGGAAGTTGCTGACAAAGGTCTAATATTTTGCGTTATATTCGGGCAAGACATATATATTATTTCATTATGGGATAATAAAATAATATCTATGGGGGCATTTGAGACCGAAATTATGGTTTTCCAGAAGCAAAGAATAATGATAGACGTAAAAGGAATGTTGGTTCTTTGTGAGACCAAGCCCCAAGGCCAGTTTAGTTGGGGAAACTGTTTATAACAATGCCATGAATGAAAGGAACAGTGACCTTAGAAGGTTTCTAAAGGAATTGTCACTTGACATACATGAATGGGGTATTCTTCGAATCGTTTACAATGGCGACCAAAACAGCCACAAAAGGACTTTGTTTAAAAAGGAATTTGGAGAGTGAAAGTTATATATAAAGATACACACGCGCGCAAAGGTAGTCAGAGACTCTTCGGCTTGTCGCCGATGGAGCCGGGTCACGGCTATGAAACCATTATCCGGCGTGTAGACGATATAACGGGTAGAGTGAGACGTGAAGCCTTTTTAGAGTGGTCAGCTTGTTCGGTCTTGAATATTTGTCCGGTAATCAGAATTTATCAAGAAATATAATTAGCATTCAGTCACTATAAGCCGTGATTGGTAACCCTCGGTCGGCAGCTTCCATTTCGAGGTTTGAAATAAGAAGCAGTGAATAAATAATTTGGAAACGGGCATTCCAGTGTTGTAAAACTTCCTTCTCACACACATCCACGCATACCCTGAGAGAAACCTCATTGCTCGCCGACTTCTGTGATCGCCACCATCATCATTTTTGCATCAAATTGGCGTTCCAACGTGGAACTGGTGTACACCCATAAGCAATACTGTTTCAAATTGGTGCACAACGTGGAGCGGTGGTAACCTGTGATCGCCACCAATAAATACTGTTTCACAGTGTTGGGTTCGGGAGTCACGCATAGCAGCGACAATGCTGATTGGCGCTAGCAGACAGTTTTAACTTCCGGACCACAACACCGGATGTAGAGATTTCCAATACTACCAACAGATGCTGTTAATGTGTGTGAAAGGTGTGAACGAAATATTCGAATAGAGTGGTGTTGTAATAAATATCTTGCATGGTAATGAAATTGTAAGCTGTATTTCAGTGTTTTAAGGCTAATATAGTCCTATATTTTCATTCTAAAGATAATTTTGAGGATATGTTTTCAATTGCTTATTACTGTATGTTGGTACTATTAACCTCCCCCCTCCACCTCTTGCAATCGCAAAACGTCAGAGCCGGAGATACAACGGCCGCGGAATACCTTTAAATCTACTATTTTTTTTTTTTTTTTTTTTTTTTTTACGTCCACCACAGTTAAGTCATATTGAACTACGAATGAAATGGGTGAAGTGATGCTCAAATAAGTATTCGTCTTTCAGGATAAGGGAAAAGTAAGTATCATCTGGATAAACCTCGGGTCGCATTGGCGGCTTTTTACCTTCGGAACAATTGACGTTCACTGGCTTAAACTTCCATTGTGACATAACAGTTCAGGATCAATCCAGAGCCTCGCAAACCCGTCTACGGGCCTCACGTTCACTTAGTTATGTCAGCAGTTGATTGCTTGTCCAAACGACACGTCAGTACTACGCTTTCCCCATCCGGATCATTAACATTCATGACCGGGATCGCTACCGGTTGCAGCCTCTCGATTTCCTCACGATACTGGGTATGCAACCGGGACGTTCTAACCGCATCTTCAAGACTGTTAACTCTCTTATGGTAGTCAATCTTTGTTATTATAGCGTAAAATTCACACTCTTTTAGATTTCCAGACTTAAGAACTTCAGGTACCGAATACTGAATCCTTGGAATTAGAGGTTAGCATGCTTTACAGGTTAGCAGACCACAGCGGGAGTCAATTTAGTTCCATTATTACCAAGCGGGAATCCTGCGCCGTGGCGTAGTGGGCTAAGGCATCATGCCTTGGCTCCCTATCACGGAAAGCGGCCCGGGTACGTTCCCGTCCATGGATTGCGGATTTTAAGTGCCAGGTATAGGACCGGTGCCCACTCAGCATCCCGAGGAAATTGAGGAGCTTAGGATAGATAAGCGGCCCTGGTCATAGAAGCCAATATTCAGGCTGGGGAATGTCGTATCAGTAGGATTATCGCCCACCATACCTTGCGTATGTGGGTGAGGCCGGCAGTCCTGTCCCTAAATGGGCTGTAGCACCCTGGGTTATGTTATGCTATTACCGAGCGGGATGGCTCAGGCGATATCGTCTATGGCTCGCATTCAGAAGGCCCGCGTTCGATTCCCATGGCCAACTTACCTCACCCAGGGAATGCTGGGCAGGTTAATTGCATCCTCCGAATTTTCTGTAGCTCTATTTCATCTCTATTAGAATCGTTTCACATCATCTGTCATCTGATGGTTTCTTTCAGGGTAGAAGTGTCAGCGGGTGTCTCGGAGATGCATGGCAGGATGATATGTTCTGAGTGCAATTTACATCTCCAACGTTAAGTCATATTGGACGATGAATGAAATGGGTGAAATGATGCTCCGAGGTCCATGAAGCTTAGAGTTATCTGACATTCGTCTGTCAGGGTAAGGGAAAACCTCGGAGAAAACCTTATCCAGGTAACTCACCCTCACCGAGATTCGAACTCGGGACCTCTTGAACGTGAGGCAGACACGCTACCGTCTACGCTACCGCGGCGGGCGCTTCCTTCTCTGGTAGGCAGGTTGCCGGTCTCCGAACAGGCTGCTGGAACCGTTTTCGAACAACAATAGGGGGAGGGTCCATTGTCCTAACCTACCGCGGAGGTTTCCATCTAATTAAAATGTAGGGACTTTGTTGTCGTGGCTCTTTGGGAAGACCGCCCTCTGTCTGCTCTCGCATCATCCTTCCTGTCAGGGGTGCCCCACTTTGGGGCATAGGCATAATAGGTCAATAATGATCGTGGTGCCATACTTAGTTATTCATGCAGCTTACTTTCAAACTTAGGTTATATTTGGCTATATTATATGGCTTTTTATTTACCTGGCTCCGTTTCCAAAGCTGCGTCCCAAGCTATACCTATGAATTTTGGTAATATTAGCTTTTGTTGCCTGTAGTTAAACCATTTAAATTTAACACTTATATTAGGCTATTAAGAGAGGCGGCACAGTGAACAGATGGAATAGGAAAGTAAGAAGTGCACCTTCATTTGTTTATGGCACAAGAGGACGTCCTAGCAACTTATCGTCTTAACGGAGGGAGTGTTTTGATTTTCGGAGTAACAATAAAGAGGAGGGAGCCACATCAACACTGTTGTAAGCCTTATCGACGCCGCCGCCGGGGTGGGGGCAGAGACGTTTATTGTGCTTAGTGGTGGTTGTTGTGGTATACCAGCCTGCCTGCCTGCCAGTGCCGACGAGTTTTGAGTGATGGCCGCTTGGTCGACCCTCTAACCAACGCCATATATCATTCAAGATGGCGGCGGCGAAGGGGTGTGAAGAGTGGAAAGGGGTTGGAAACAGCAGTGACGTCCAGAAACTAGGGAAAACGCGGGGCGCAAAGGAGAAGAGGGAAGCTTGCTGCAGGGATGGGTGGTTTGTGACGTCACCGTGATGTGAACAAGAATTTCATTCTTTTTTTGCTAGGAAGAGATAACGTTTTGATTTCGTATGTTTCCTGAATCGCAACCATGTCTAGCAGGTCAAACAGTTTGCCACTTCGAGCCCAGGTTAGCAAATAGGGTGATAACGGCATGGTTGATATTTAACGTCATTGTTCAGCTGAAATGTGATATATAATGTCAACTGGGCCATTCTAAGAAAGTGCGATGTTTTCGGATAAAGTTATTAGGTGCGTTCGCACATACGGGGTTGAAATTTTATTTGTTCAAAATCCCATAAATCTGAGCTTTTCTCACTTTAAACAACACAGTTAAATTTTACCTAAACTTTGTTCTTTCCGTATTCTTCAGTCACCTTAATATTTTCCTCAAGTGGTAACGGCTTATGTTTAGAACTTATTTTCCAGAATTTGTGCACACACAAACTATCTTTTTAAAACTCATCAATGTTCACAGTTTTCTTCCACTCGTACTTGATCACCTGTAACAGCGAGTTGAGAGAGTTGAGAGAGCTAATACTTTTTTTCTCTTTTCCTCGGAAGATTACAGTGTATGACTTTATGTTTTAAGGAACTTCGTTGCAAGTACACATACGTTGTAAGCAATTACACTTAAATTAATCCGTTTTAATCAGTTTATTTAGGCAGAAAGTTCCCAAAAGATATTTTCGCTCCCATGTTAGGCAGTTTTCCGGCTTAGAGTATAATTTTACATGAGATTTAGCGTCATTCTGAAATTTATTTTTCGTTTTCCCAGGTTTCCAGGATATAAGGGGTTTTACTGTATATATACCTACTCGGTATACATAATATACACACAATATTTAACGAGCTATTTTAAGATATTAATTTAAAACATAAATAATAATTCTTGGGATGCAACTAGGAAAGGCTGGCTGGACCTTAGGTATAGTGCAGCATATTGCTAAAAAATATTTAACTTAAACTTGCTATATAAAGAAATTACTATACAAGCACTTCTAAATTCAGTTAAAGGTTAAAGAGATCTACGCACTGTATTGATTTGTCCAAATTTGTTATTATGGAAAATAATTACTTTCAGCAGAATGATTTATTATTTTTATCGAGTATACACCATATTATTCCTAAAGATATCTGAAATGTTCAAGATTGGATATAAGCTATAAACAAAGACCTATGGCCATTTTGAATGGTTAAAAAAATACTGATAAAAGGAATTGAGAAAACTAAAGCTTAAAATTCAATACAATACTTTATCTAAAAGTATCAAATGAATGCTAATTGAGGCTTTACAAGTATTCATATCGATAAGCCAGTTGCGTGGAATGTAAGACTGAACATGCAAGAAACATAACCTCAAAAATGCTCACATATTTTGCTAAGTTACAGAAATACATTTCTTTAAATGGAGGATTTTCTAAAATGTGATGGTTTCAGTTCTAATGTAAATACAATATTCTATACGGTTATTTTAATTAAAGAACGTTCAAAAAATTACAGCCATTTCAGTAAGTGAGATTATGTTTACAAGATTTGATAAAATTGATCGGTGCTCGAAACAATGCAAGGTTAAGAGTATTTTACAAAAATAACTTTACGAAATTGGTTACCTTTGAGATTGTCTTCCGCAAATCCATAACAATAAGTTATATAGTTCTACATATCTTTTTTTTTTTTTTCCATTTTCTTTAAATTAACGTTCTCTAACGCAAGTCATATTGGACGATAAATAAAGTGGTTGGAAACATCTACAAAGGGTCCACAGAGCTTACTTTGATCTTTCCCGACAAGGGAAAACGCAGAAAGAAACCTTATCCAGATGACCAAGATTTGAACTCAGCAGACCTTTTTTTTTTTTTTTTTTTTTTTTTTTTTTTTTTTTTTTTTTTTTACGCCCCAACGTTAAGTTATATAGGAGGGTGAATGAATTGGTTGAAATGCTGCTCAAATGAGTGCAGGGTCCATGGAGCTTAGATTTATCCGACATTCATCTTGAAGGATAAGGGAAAACCCCGGAAAAACCTTATCTAGGTAACTCAGCCTGACCGAGATTCGAACTCGGGAACTCTTGAACGTGAGGCAGACATGCTACCATCTACGCTACCGAGGCGGGCCAGCAGACTCTTGAATGTGCGGCTGACAATACCACAAGACTACTACTTTGACCGTCAGTTGTTTCCTTTATATAGCTTCTTAAATTTGTGGTCTCCAGCAACACTGATGGTAGCAATCTTTAACACTGGTTTTAATATTGGTTTAGACTTCCAGACTATGAGGTTGTCTGTAAAATTATGAGAAAAAAAAAAAAAAAAAGGTGTCCTCCAACCCAGCCAGAATCGAACTCGGCAACTGTGGAGAGTGTGAATCATTTTCTAGGCTTGTGTAAACATGTTGCATGGAAGTATAAACATGTTTTAAGAACATCAACTAATGAGGGCGTTTTATTATTGATACCCATGAATTTAACTTAATATTTCGAACGTAAAGTTGTAAATATGCCGGCCTTGGTAGCGTAGATGGTTGCGTGTCTGCCTCACGTTCAAGAGGTCCTGAGTTCGAATCTCGGTCAGGGCGAGTTACCTGGATAAGGTTTCTTCCGGGGTTTTCCCTTATCCTAAAAGACGAATGTCGGACAACTCTAAGCTCTATGGACCCCGGACTCATTTAAGTATCATTTCAAGGTTGGAGGAAGTAAAAAAGAAACCTGTAAATACTTATATTTACTAATATTTTTATACAAGACACAAGTGAAGAAATTATTTCTTATGTTAAAGTATAATTAGTGTGTCACTGTTTCTTAGTCACAGATCTTCACAGACATGTTAATTTAACATTATGTAAATAATACAGATATGCTTAAACAATTTAAACCAACCATTTGTGTTGTGCAACAGCTTTCGCTCACTTACGTGATTATATTGTTTACACATTGGTGCTATTTGATCAATCTTGCTCCTTTAATATCGATTACGCAGCTTCAATGTCTATATCAACATTATAATACGTGAAATTGTAGTGGGGGGGGGATAATTTCGGAAACTACTCGACCAGAATTTTTATAGTTGAAAGACACAGTTTTTTTTCTCCACAACATAATTTAAATTTATTAAAATATTAGTTATTTTTAGAATACATATAAAACAGATTTTGTGTTTTCTATTTTTGTAACTGGTTGCTGCATATTTTATTTAGAGAAGTCTTAGAAAAGCGAAAGTAAAGCGCCAAATATTTTATTATAAGTTAAAGCTGAAATTTTTGAACCTATTGTGTTAATGCTTTTTATTTGGTAAGGTATTTTCTACCTGTCCTTCGCCGATAGGAGGGTTTTGGAGGTGCAAGTTGTTCTACCTCGGTAAAGAAGCTATTAGGTCGGCGGCCAACGTGCAGTCGTCAGCCGGTAGTGCAACATCACTCTCACCGGAGTGAACATAAATCAAAATCGCCCCGTTGCGTGAACACAGTCGGGCTTCCAACTGCGTGTTGAACCGTGATTGCCTTGAAACCTTACACGTTCAAAACAACAGAAGAATTATAGAATGATAAAAGCTGACGCAAGATTTTAGTGGCCTTAGAAGAAGTCCTTCAGTGTCAATTTCCCTTATCTTCTGTTTTGTACAACGTATTTGTTCATGCGATGTTTTCAAAACCGATATGGAGCTATGTTGGGTAAAAGAGATATATTCAGCATAATACTCAAGTGTATTTTAATCCTCTATGGACAGATAATGTAAACCAAACTGGACAAGAATTATTTTTTTGTGTAGGCCAGTTTTAATTTCCATGTGAGGAAACTATCAATAATATTTTGCTTTAGAAACATCTTTGTCAATATAATTCAAGGTGCTTCACGCTCATAGACTTTAAAATTGATTTAAAACAGTACTAATAACAGGAAAAATAGAATCTATTTCTAATTTTTCCATATTTTGTTGTTTTCATTTTTCCTTAAATATATACAATTTTATACCAATTATTAATAATTACAAGTTTGAGCTAACTGCTTAAATACCTCTTATATTGAGGGTTTTTAAATACCATATCCAGAACGCAATTTTAATGAATGAATGTGAGAAAGCCTTAATAATAATTATTAAAATAATTCAAATCATATATTAAAAAACACAATGCTATTAGTATGTATGTAAATTTCCAAGAACTTGTGCATTTATATGTATAACCTATATCTGCAATGTATTTGAAAATTAGTTTACTTGAATATTGCAATTAAAACAGAAGTTATAGTGATCTCTCCCTTGGCCATATTCTTTCTTACCCTTCTCTCCTTCTACTTCCCTCCATTTGATCCACAATGTTTTGCCACTCTTTTAGCTATTCACATAAGCTATCTTAAAGTGAAAATAAAAATAAATAAAATAAAAATAAATCTTCTGTTAGTAAGACCTGTATTTTTCTTCTTTGTGAATGGCTTTTGCATACTTTTGTTAAATCGGGCCACGCCGTGGCTCAGTGGTTAGACCGCTTGGCTCTCACCAAGGCGGCCCGAGTTCGATCCCAGGCGACCGCAAAGTGAGATTTGTGGTGGACAACACGGCGTTGGGGCGGGTTTTCTCCGGGACCTCCGGTTTCCCCCCGCCATCTCATTCCACCGGTGCTCCATCTTCATCTCATGTATCATCAGTGTCACCGCCTGTGGTGCCGTATGTAGTAAAAGCGGGCGTTAAACACTACACACACACACTTTGTTAAAATGGTAAACGATGAGAGAAAGGCAAAGTTTAGTACACAAAAAATATAGTAGAAGATTTGAATGATACAGTTTGTGTCAAAGATTATTAGTATTAGATATTTTCGAAATGTTTGTCGAAATTGTTTAACTTTCCCAGGTTGAACTGTCATATGTTTCTATAGAACATTCTTATATTTTCCTTAAGTGGATTTATTTGTAACAAAATATGACTTGAAATTTGGGAATAGTTACTTTTTTCGTATTATTCATGTTGTAAAGTGTTATTCTTAATTCAATATTATTACTAGGGATTTTTTGTTGTAATTTACGTCCTCCAATGCTAAGACTATCGGACGATGAATGGAATGGGTGAAATGATGCTCAAATGAGTCCAGGGTTCATAGAGCTTAGAGCTACCCGACATTCGTCTGTTAGGGTAAGGGAAACCCCCGGAAAAACCTTATCCATGTAACTCACCCTGACCGAGATTCGAACTTGGTACCTCTTGAACGTGAGGCAGATACGCTACCATCTACGCTACCGAGACGGGCTATTACTAGGGGAACAGTGTATAAAGAAAATAGAAGAGATCATCATCATCATCATCATCATCATCATTTTTTTTAATTTACGTCCTCCAGTATTAAGTCATATCGGAAGATGAATGAAATGGGAGAAATGATATTCAAATGAGTCTGGAGTCCATGGAGCTTAGAGTCACCCGACATTCATCAAATCATCAGTAAGTAACTGCCAAGATATTGAACCTTCAATATTATAAATTCCTATAGAATTCAGTTAGATAACTGTCTATCTGAAAAAGCGAAACAAACTACAGATTCAGCCTTTCATTTTCTTTATTTTCATTTATATCTTTGCACTGTAGTTATAATTCTGAGGGAGATATGGAACAACCTTAGCTAGAGAACAAGTTCCATTACCAGCCGGGAATCGAGCCATAGACCCCAGTCAGGCGCTTTACTTAAATGTTGGATCTTTTATTATTGGATACATAGACATGTTTCCTTCTACGAAATATATGCAGATTGATATCATGTTAGCCACTCTTACCATGTTAATATTCAAGAGCATGTCTAAAAATTAAATTCCATATTATTTGTTGTGTTTAATATTTGTTTGGCATAAATTTTTGAGGCTGTCGGTTTGGAAATAGATGTTTCAACAGTAAAAATTGTAATGGTGTAATGGGAGCAAAAGCAGTATTCACAATGGAAAATAGCTTATTGTAGATTACGTATTTTGAAATTCAAAACTTATCATCTTTACGGATAAATTATAATAATATCCCAGGAAATACTGACAATGTAGTAATCAAGGGGAGTTGTGTATGTTTGACACATCAGATTTTGTACAACTTCACTAAATACCTAATAAACAAATTAAACGTCGAAAACAAACGCACTTCAATATAGACAGAGCGTTAATTTTCGAAAGTGGAAAGGTTTGTCAATACCGGAAACGACATGCCGTATGGAAACCCTTGCATCATCAATCACGTGACTCGTATCGCTGCGTGCGGGCAATTAAAGAATTAATTCCATTGATGTTTAACCTAACCTAATGAGTAAAGGGGAACTGCTGGTGCATATAATCTCGACTGCTGTTATTTAAATGTAAGTTAAAAGCTCTCAGTTAATCTACCAAAAATATGAGACATTTATTTTATTTATTAAAATAATGAATTAAAAAGTTGTGAATGTATCCATATATTCTGTTCTAATAATACTGATAAAAATCGAGTAGGCCTATAATTAAATTTGTTATTTGTTGGGTTTCTACATGCCTCAGTAATGATATGACAGTGTGTGAACCAGTGTTAATATACAGTGTGGTTCATATAAACCTGAACCATTTCAATAGGTACAAATAATAGGACACACCTGCAACTTCGGGAGAATATAACAATTGGGAGATTACACTACACTATTTACATCTCAGGAAAATGGTGGAAGTGTCCTCCACATGTTTGCACTCGTCTCACCATATTCTCTGAAGTTTTACGGAGAGTATCCTCGCCAATGTTACTTATTTCGGTTCAAATGGATTCCTTGAGAACATCAATTGTCCGTGGCCTATTCTTGTACACTTTATTTTTTAGATACCATCACAAGAAAAAATCCGGTGAGGTTAGGTCAGGGGAGCCGGGGAGCCACAGATCTTTTGAGGTTATTCGATTATCACAGAAACTGGTTACAAGTTCCATGGTGTCATTAGATGTATGGCACGTTGCTCCATCTTGCTGGAAATAACCTTCTCTCAATTCGATGTCATACAGCTCCTCCACAAATGTATTGAAGATGCCCATATAAACTTCACTGTCTACAGTCGTATCAAGAGTAAATAGCTAAACTTTCAGACTTTTTAAAATGTATTTCTGTCATATCAGGGGTAATTAAGGAAGTAAAATAAATTATTCTATGGCAAAAACTTCTCAGATTTGCCACTTATTTTCTTTGCTTACGTAACAATTAATACGAATGCAATATCGAACTTCCATTTCAAAACGTCTAAATGACAACTCTTAAAAAGTTTTGTCATAAAAAGAAAACACATTTTGGATTTAAATTCCTCTGTAATTTCTGACATTTCGGTATCCAATATGTGGCACCAATTTCTTTTCTTTGAAATGAGGAAGATTCAAAATTTAAATTTATATATATTAAATACAATAAACTTCAGCATTGGGACAGTAACACCATCCTCTCATTTAATAATTGATTTCTAAACGTGCAACTTGTTTTAAGAAGTTACTATGTTCATTGTTTAAAAATAACAAGGAGCAATTTAGGCGATATAGATAACTAATGAGCTTCAGAAATCAACCATCAAATAGTGCTCGAAAATTGGATGCATTATGGCAGCAAATAGGTTTCAGAAAGAAAAAAAAAAAACACTAAGCTAAGATTTTTTTCCTTTTTTGGTTTTCTTATAAACATACTTAATTGAAATTCTCAGAATGGTTGCAGATATTTTATAGTGTAAACCTTTACTATAGGTAATGTTAATGGAAATTAAGTAGTCATGTAGTGCATTACATTTAACATTACAAACTTTTAGAATGTTTTTCGTAATTAAGTGCACTATATAAAATTATTTTTTCTGTACCTTATGATAAAGTACCCAACTTAAAAGTATGATTTATAATAAGTAAATATGGAATAACTTTATGTAAAAGTCAATGAATTTCAGAGCAATTAATTAAAGGACTGTCTTATTCCAATTTATGGTAATAATAACTGTAGATTTTTATAATGTTCTTCTCCTCAAAAATGTTTCCGCTTCCACGGTTTGTAAATAAGTGTTACATATGAAGTCTAGAGAATTTCATCATAATTACAGCAATTTAGCAATAAATTTATATCCATGTATCAATTTGATTTAAAAAATAAAATTTTGATCTTTATAACATTCAGGAGTAAATATGCCTTTTCAGCTAAATTATTTTTAAATTTGAATAAAATTTGTTAAGCTTCTTAAATCATTGCCCTAGAGTAACACTGATTCTGGTAGCTGCGGGCCTGCCATCTGCCGAGCTGCATTGGAATTATTTAGGAGAAGTTTCGCCTGGGTCGGTAAACCTGCAAGAGCCCGCTGAATCATTTACTTTTAAACAGCAACTTAAGTACATTTCGGTGTAAGTGGTTCCCAAACGGAGGAATCACTCCATAGCTTTTGCATAAATAGATTTTTATGCATATTTTGTTAATTCGTGATAACAGAGTGCTTAGAATTGTTTCAATTAATGCCACTTTGTGTGTGAAATAAGCTCCTGTCAATTTTGCGTAGAAGAATACTGTATTTTGAGTACTTTCATTGCATTAGTTTGCTGTGGATGCGTATATTGATATTAAGAGAAGGTATAATATAACCAGAAATAGGAGAAGAAGTTAATATGTTGCAAATTTCTCACTGTATATACACACAGTCTGAAGTTCTCTTTTTTAAGTTACTGATTCAAATATCCTACATTAAATTTGCATATTAAACTGAATTCAATTTTAAAACAAACACAGCAGTTACTGATACAAATATAAAAATATTGCTGGATTTACGGTATTTGTCTTCTTCTGTTTAAAACGTATTCAAAATTGGACAAGTTAAAAAAGGAACACTTATTGGTATTGTAGATTTGTCTTAGGGGAAGGAAAAAAATGGATTTACAAACATTGCTATTATTAGTTTTTATCTATGATCAGTGATCATAGTTTTCTATTAATCTGTATGAAATTCTAAACATGCCTGTAAGGGCAACTGCATATTAAGTGTACCCATTTACATTTGTTGCGTTTTTGTTATTTGTATTGAAAAGGATTATAATGCTTTCTTTTTACTGAAAGCGCTTAAGAAAATAAAAATTGTTAAATAGGTATGATTATTTTTTCCCTTCGTTGATATGGCGAAGACAAATATTTCACTAGGTACAGGTCATTAATAGGTTAAAATGGACGCAGAAACTTATACCCCAAGCATTAATTTTTAAAATTACAATATGTGGGATATTTTGAAAATCGCGTGTAATTTAGACATAAACGGTTAATTCCTCAGAAACTATTGTAACTATAAAGCTGGTATTACTCCATTCTTGATCGATCAAAAAGTAAATGGTATAAATTTGAAACAAATCTAACAGAAGCATCAGATATTTCAATTTTCACCCCTAAGCCTCTCCCCCACCAAAACCCATGTTTTTTTTTTTTTGACATAATTACTTGTTTCACACCTTTATGCACATTATGGTTCTTACTTAGTGAAGTAGATTTATATGTATTTTAATTATACGAAAATATCTGTTATTTTAACTTGCTGTGAAGCCATTTATGAAATCTGGAATAAATGTATAAGTATTTCACCTAGAGACCCACAAAATAGTATATGTTTTGCGAATTTGTTGCAGCATATGTTGCAATGATTGTCATTTTGTTATAGTGAATTATAAAAGACATTTCACTAAAATTGTGTATTTCTAAGTGTTTACTTATCAAAGTTTTAGAGCCTATTTCAGTACCTATTTTGCCCATTTTTAGTGCCCTTTTGCCTGCCTATTTCATGTATTTTTAGTGCCTATAAATCCGCTCCCTAATGATCACATATTAAATTAAACTGTCATAAGACACAGAAAAATATTCCAGATTCGAACATAAATAGAGTTGAGATATGTTTTCTAAGTGTTTAAAAGCTGTATTCGAACAGAAAGTTACCTTGGAGTTGGAGACAAAAAGAACACTGCAGAAATATGATCCTCTGTGGTTTATTAAAAAAACTGATCACGAATAATTGAATAACTCGCTATGATTATAAGAACACAAATTAAAAACCATAAAGTAACCAAAATATAATTCCTCTTTTGGTTATTAAAGTACATAAAAATGGGTCCAACTATGCTTATATTACCTAAATAATAGCTTAGGTAATAAAGCGATTCATGATATTTAAGTAATAGTTTTAAATAACTACCTAAAATAAAGTTCTCTGTAACAGTAGGCATTAAAAGACGTTCTTAAAAATGTGACAATAAAAACAAGCATTTAATAATACTAAGGTAAACATTAAATATAATAAATAGTAAAATAATAAGTATTATTAAGGGATCACCTGTGAAATTTGGCAGAAAATCTTAAATAATTCGTTTTGTTATAATATTTAAAATTATTTGCTGCACAATTGATTTTTGGTTCACAGAATTTTATTCACAAATTGATCTTGAACGATTTTTAATATTTTTCAAGATTTTCTCCATTCAAAATACCTCGTTTACCGCAATTTATAGTTTGTTAATTTGAAATTTTCTCAAAGTATTAGGTACAGATTTAATTCTTTTGCACTACTTGAAAAATATAAACATTTCAACTGAAATTAATTATATTTCTTAATATGCCTTGAAGAAATTTGAAATTACTCGCATGTTACTTATATAAAAAAGATTGTCTTCTCTTAAACTAACCAAAATTAATAAACGGTGCACAAAAATATATTTATATTTGTATGCTAAACAGAAATTAAACATTTTGAAGTTATAAATTAAATTGTGGGTTTGAGGAATATTTCATATTGCTATATTGTATAATAGTTAGTTGTGAATAACACCAATTAACAGCCGTTTAACATTTTGTGTGCTCTATATATTAAAACTTTAGGAGAATATGGTGAAGAAATTCAAAAGTAATCAGGAAAAAACCTGTTTCGGGAGGGATTGTCATAAATACATTGCTTCAAAACATAAATTATTAGATTAAATGTCATGCTCTTATTAATTGAATTACCGTTTCCCTTTATACTGAATTGGAAAGGAGAGCATACCTGACTTCAGAACAATTATCAGAATCGTCTACTGAATATTCAAAATAAATAAAAATTCAGTAGTAAATTTAATACACATAAGTAGTTTTAAAAGGTGTATTTAAGCATAAGCCTAAGTTCCAAGTACAGCAATGCTAAGTCTTCCTGCGAATCCTCTGGAAATGTTTATGAAGCGAAAGCTGCGGTAGTGATATATATACATATTATATATATATATATAATATATATATATATTCATTCGTTTGTTAGTTGAAATACATACTTAAGTTGTATAGATGAAATGCAGTGCTGTAAATTAAAACTGAAATCGTACAAAGCAAGTTGAAGCTTTTAAATTTATCAAAATTATCGAGATCCTAATAACTTGGCTGCTCTGAATATCCGTTAAAGTAACATAATGCATTGACAACCGTATCCATATGTCTGTTCTTTTAAATTTACCATTGTAAAACTAAGTCTTCAAATATTATATAGAATGTCTCGAATTGTTTCCAATAAACCAAACATTGAAGTAAGTACTGAAGGGTACTAAGATAAAGCGTACGAATACCTCATTATCCACAAGTTTCTGAGCAAATATTTAGATATGAAATGAAGCTCTGCGGACACTTTCTATTGATCGAAATACTAAATCACACTTGTATGCACAACTTGTATGCATGTTCGATCTTAACGTAGATATTTGTGCCCCTACAAGTTATTGCCAAGTTTGATCCTGAGTAACGTGTAAGGTGCGCAATGGGGTGGACCCAGGTTCATTACTATGACTATTGAATCTGACCTTGGACTTTCTCTGACCTGTAGGGGAATTCCAGTTCCCAATGGACACTAGAGAGCTGTGTGATTGCAAGGGTTGTTCACCGCCCTTTCTAGACAACTCCGGTAAAGGTTCGGATCACAATAACTTAGGTGTTTCCGCCCGTTTCTGTGGTATGTAAACTTCTGTGATTCCTTCAACTAAATTTTCCTCCTGGGAAGTGGCAGCCACTATACAACTGCACGTGGTACGTGCGTCTCTGTTGTATGACCTATAACTTATTTGTAAGTGAAGCCTTGAAGGCGGAAATTTAAATTCTTGAATCCCAAAACTATTGAGCAAGAGCTGATGGTCCTACCTGAAGATAAGTAACGGAACAAGGAACATTACAGTTTTATTTCATGGACAAATTCAGATTTGAAATGTACTAATACCAGTTTATAGGAACGGAAGGAGAGATAAATATGATAACTCTATAAGCATAGCATTTTATATGTGAAACTGTGTGACGTAATGTAATATCTGAATCATTGCTTTTGAAGAACAAAATGGTTTAGAAAAGAAAGATTTTGTATGGACAGTATTTTTAATTTTAATGGAATACATAGAGAATACAAAAAGGAGATAAGTTGCTATTCTTTTATTATTATAGAGCCTTTGATATGTTAATGGGAAATAATTTAGGATTGTAGTAAAAGAAATTGGAATTCTAACGTTAATAAAATAACTTCAATGCATGTATCACAATACCAACAAAACATTAAAACTTTTTCTGTTTTTTTTTTTTTCGTTTAAAGCAGATATGCAGTTGCTAAAATAAATAAAGGCGGAAGACAATCTATCATTAGCACTATCATTAGTGCTATATAAACTTTCTCCTATTCTGTTGTTTTTGCGTTGCAGAAGTGATTCACTTTGAAATTAGGAATTTTGAAAATAAGGTTATTTATTTATTAAATAAGACTCAGAAAAGCACCATAACTGGTACATTAATTTTAGAACGATTTAAATAAGAATTAATATTTTTTTTTATGATTTGTTAAAAACTGCATGAAAACAAAATTTAGGGAACAGCATTTACATTTGAATCTTTGTGGACTTCGGGAAAATATATTTACTGTGGTGGAATTTTGAAAGATGGAGAGGTCCAAAGCTACTGGTAACTTGACTATCCAGCTTAGCTAAACAATTATTTTAACAGCTTTATTTAACCTCTCGTATATTTCACAAACTTTTAATTCTGTATATATATAAAATCATTAAATTTCACTTTTTTATCTCTATATTGCCATTTTTCAATTAAGATGTGTTGATCGAAAAAAGGTGCTATTTATTATCACAGAAAATAATATATGGATAGTTTTCAAAACTTGTAATACAATACGATTAGAAAGAAGTTTTGGAGAGGTTTTGGAAGCTACATTATCTGTGCTCTTCGTCAGGTGAATAGTAGGTAAGCTATACCTAGCTGTCAATATTTTATCCAACTAGTTTAAGCAGCGCAGTTTCGTATAACAGAATCTAAATGTATGGAAAAGGTATCTTTTAACAAAACATATAAATACGTGACGTTCAAAGCTAAGTGTACAGACATTATTCTCACATATATCGCATGGTTAAAATTCATAATTAAGGGGTTGAAAATAGGAACTGGTTTTTGAAATTCTGAATAGTTTGCTTTTCGCTGGGAACTAAAGTGAGAGTGTCCATATTATTACTCAGGTCGCTCCGATAGTGCAACATTGTAAAATTAGTAATAGTTCATAATTTTCAGGTGTTGTACAGCTGCCAATATTTCGACTCGACTGACCAAATCGCTGCATTTTCTATAATGAGGATTAAAAAAAGAGTCTCAATTTCACGTCCAGAGAATTCGCGTTTGAAACTTTCAGCTAATGGTGTCATTAGTAAGGTCACGCGTGACCTTTGTCGTTATATATGGTAAGGTGTTTTACGGTATTTTAATATTTTAATATTCGGTTACGATGAAGAAGTAGTACTGATAATGGTAGTGTTATTGGGGATTGGATAATGCTCAACGGCTTTCGTATACGACATAAAGGTGTTTTGTGCTGCCCTATATCCTACTAGGAGTCAGTGAATTGAACTCTGGAAGAACATCCGGGCTCAAAAGTTCGAAGAGTACGGAGCCCATTCCGGGGCTGCGAACCGAGCTGCCACCTCTAGAACACTACTTAACAGCAGGAAGTTAGGATCATATAACTTCCAGATTACTATTTTCCTTAGAGTACTTTTTAGAGTTCAAAATTTGGTCTGATTATCTTACTATAAGATAAGGTGAGCTAAAGAAAGGATATGTGCATTTTATACCATAGCTACAAACGAAGCGCCCGAAAGGTGAGGGAAAACAGAGCGACCGATGCAGAAGCCTCGATTTTGTAGTGGGTAGGGTCCCTAACAGTTCCAGATTGAAACTCTTTGGTAAGTGCGAATGTGCTTGGAGGTGAGCACATCTTTCTGAAATGCTCGACAGCCAGAGACCTCAGCGATTGGGATGGACGTTTAAAGGAATATCCTTTTTACCCTGCCATGCAGCGTCCGAGACCTCTGTCGACGCGGATTAACCAAAGAATCAAGCCCGAGAAGGACATTGTGAGATAAAATGGAGGAATAGATATTCAAAGAATGAAGTGAGGCGTTCATGTATGACCCTTGTAAAGTACAGAAAAGCCATGGGTCAGGAAGATATGCAACGGGAATCGAACCTATGTCGGCAACATACATTACCGCCTGAGCCAACACTTTCGGTTATGTAGCTACAAGTTAGATTTTTTATCTTTCCTTTTCCAAAATCTTAGACTCCCGTTGCGGCGAAGAAATGATCCTTTTTCAATTGGTTCAGTTTTAAATACTAAACACATGATGCACAAGAGTTGAGTCATATTGTGAGTGTAGGAACCATTACAATTTCTATACGCATGCGTTAAGATGTGATGTTGTAACATCTCCATTATACTAGTGTATACCTAATTCATATAAAACTTAGCTATTCTGTCCGAGCTACGTTAACCAGAGTACGTTTTCTATGGAATTTTTTTCAAATTAAATTTAAGTGACTGCTTATTTCCATACTTAATTTAATAACAACAAAGATATTGAAAATAAAATCGAGGAAAGAACTGTAAATAAAGCTACATACTCGAGAAACCTAAAAAAGAAACAAGAAATATTTTAATAACAGGTCATGCTAGAAAAGTTTATTTTACCTGCATTATGTGCCCAGATTAATTAGCTCTTTATTTGTCCTCCATTAAGATGTCTTGTAATTTCCCATTTGCATGCAGAAAATTCAAGTTGCATTACTATCTCAAATACACCATATTTTGTTGAAAATGTTGATCAATTGTTAAGAAGTTTAAGAATAACAAAATATATAAATTTACGTTTCTGTTTGCAAATATCTATAAGTCAACAACGAAATCTCATAAATGTACTATTCTTAGTGCTTAAGTAATCCTCCACTGATGCAACACTTTATATTGAAAACCTTTTGTTATTGCGAACTTTGTTTAAAATGTCTCTAAAGAATTTAATTATAACACCACATATTTAAGATATTTATATGAAAAATGAAATGTATATCTATAATTTATGAACAATTTAGAATGACTTTTATTTTGCATAACTGAGAAACCGTAAGGGATGGACCATCTTTGTCCATGGAAAATGTAGATCTCCTTAAAACACGGCAATTTGTTTAAATTTCTTTATTTGACATAAATCATTTCTCGTTGTTATTGGTTGAAATTTTCCAATATCTATTTACTTTTGAAATGCTGTCCTTTAGATTCATTCATTCATTCATTTTTATTTATTTATTTCATTTAAGGAGTATAACATTTTGATGCCAACACACGGTAACCTACTTCTTTATCAATCTTTTTGTATCTACAAAGAAACTGCAATTTGAGTACTTCTACAAACGTGTACCCTCATTAACACGAAGTTGGTGGAAATAATATGATGGTCGATTAAAGAACATCAGGAAATGTAATAAATAAAGATATTTTAATTAATTTGGGATTATCATCTCGTGCCAGCACCTAACGCACTCACTGAATACACTCCTCCCTAAATAATTTTGGGATGAATCATCGGGCAACCAGAAAAATATGTGAAACCCGGAAATCCTAATAGCGATTGACATCATTAAGAAATATACTGTGCTTAGGGAAGAGGACGAACCATAAATGACGCCATTTTGGTGTAGATTGGATCCTTTGAGTAACATCGCACGCGTGACTGCTCTTTTGTGACCTTAACCGGTGACCTCACCCCCTAGGAACATGCACCCGTATGCAAGCAAGGAATCAGGTTTAGGTTAGTTACACGATGCAGAAGCACGGTTACGACATGGTCTGCCGTATTCTCTAGTCTCCTTTCTCTCTCATTCCACCGCCGGGATACATTGGGAACAAACTCTGTGTGAGCTTAACTTGACTCCTGCAACGTCTGGCCGTGTATTAACACAGTGAATCTGTGTAAACTGAGACCGTATTTAGTCATAAAATACAATCCTGGCAAGATTATGAGTATGAATAATGTATAGGTAGATTGTAACAGGTGAAGCACTTAGATGTTACTTAGAAAATTCACTACAAGTTAGCAGAAATTAATATGAATTAATAGAAAATCTATCAATAAACATGATGATAGATCTAATTTATGTATATATTTTAGACTGATGACTTGATGAGTTAGGTGTGAGATAAGCAGAGTGTATTTGGTACATGTTGAAATTGCTTCGAGATCGGAGGATTTCTTAAGACATTTGCTTAGAAAGGGTGTTTTTTGGCCATAAGCTCTTGAAAAAGAATCGAATTTGAGGGGTGGGAATGGATTAGATTACGGAACGGAAGGGATTCGGTACTGTCATAAATCTTCATCTATTCTACCTATGAACGAAGCTGGGTATCCTGGGCAGGAAGCATAGGAGAAGGATGGCGTGTGTCCCAAGGAGCCACGACAGAGCAAAGGGCGAGTGCCTTACATTTATCAGTTGGAAGCCTCCCAGCAGGCCAGCACAACTTGCAGTTCAGCCCACTTAGTCCGGATACAGCCCAACAAACCTGGCTCGGAGACAGTCCTACTTCACCAGGAAGTTTTACTCAGAGCATATCATCCCGCCATGCACCGCCGAGACACGCGCCGACACATCTACCCTGAAAGAGATGATGTGAAATGGTAATGGACTTGAAATGTAGGGACAGGAAATTCAGGGGATGCCTGGCGACCTGAGAAACCCACGAAAAACCCATGAGTCGGTTAGGTCGGCCATAGGAATCCAACCCGGGCTTCCCGAATGTGGGCCACAGATGAAACAGCCTAGGCCATCCCAATCAGTTGAGGGGGATTCTTTTTTCACTTTTTTTTTTTAAATTTACGTCCTCCAACGTTAAGTCATATCAGACGATGAATGAATTAAATGAGTGAAATGATGCTCAAATGAGCCCAGGGTACATAGAGCACAGTGCATTTAGCATAAGGGAAAATCCTGGAAAATAACTCATCCAGATTACTGACCGTGACCGAGATTCCAACTCTGGACCTCTTCAACGTTAGTCAGGCATACTACCATCTACCCTACAGAGGCGAGCTCCTTCACTTTTAAGATTTAAGACCAAATTGGCGAATTTGCCTTTCTAATAACAGCAGTGATATTCTCTCTTTTATATTCTATTAACTTTATGAGATCCTTTACGTTGTGTTTTATTTGTAAACGTTGATCTCTCTCTCTCTCTCTCTCTCTCTCTCTCTCTCTCTCTCTCTCTCTCTCTCTCTCTGTTTCTCACACACATTCACACATATACGTGAACACACTTCTCCCTCTCACTTAAATTCCCCCAACCAGAAATCAACCTGGGACCTCTGAATTTGAAAGCTAGCATTCTAATCACCGTCCACAGAGGCAATCCATTAGTATTGTCTATCAGGGGAACGTGACCTTTTGGTGTTTGAAAGTTTTGGTTAGGAAAACTGGTAACCACTGCAGAGGTGTCGCATGAGGTAGAATTATAGGCAATCCTCTAACCAATGATTGAATTACAAGTAGATAAAAGTAGAGAGAATCATTTTGGCCAGTATTAAATACAATACTTCTACTTTGTAAAAGGAAGGTGCTTGAATGTTCAACAGAACAAAAGAATTCCGACGGAAGCGAGTAACAACTTTCGTAATTAAAAATAAATAAATAAATAAAAAATAAATAAAAAATAAAGTGAGAGAGTACGTGCTTATCAATTTGTAGCAAATTTCGTTAGTTAAGAATCAGCTGTTCTACAGAATAAAGGAAATTGTTATTAGTTATGGTAGTAAAAGGTCAATAAAGTGTACTGCAGTAGGCAGAGGAGGGGTTGTATTCTACCCAAAAATTTCATACGAGCTTTCACTGGAAATATATCTAGGCTTTGATGTCCCTTGTATCTAAGTAAATCATTCGCGCGTGTGTGTGGGTTTGGGTAGGTGAACAGCATAATTAAAAAACGAAAAGTCCATTAAATATGAAATTTGGAATTCAAGTGTTCCAATTTCCCTGAATGGTACACGAAGATTTTTACGAAAATTTCCCCACGCTAATTTTCTTTAGATAGAAGTTTTCCCTAAAAATGTAGATATAATATAATAATATAACATCACTTCTATTTTTTGGTATGGTTATGTAAAAGAACAACATTTCAAAGGTATCTTACAAAGACCAAATCTTAAAAGATTTGAGCACCATTAAAGCCTATTATTCCCTTATTGCCATTGTACCCAAAGGAAATATGTAATAAAGCCGTTTCTGAATAAGTTTACCTTAATTAGCATAAACTGGATAGAATATTGAACTTTTTTAAGAATTGTTTGTTAAATAATGGTTAGGAAAAATCTTGTAAATGTAACTTCCGCTTTCCCCCCTCCACTTTCTCAAGAGCTCAATGCAATACCCAAGTCATATCGGTGCCCTTTATTTCACACTTCCTATAGGATATATGTTCCTTAACTACACTCCAGAAGAGAGCCGAATAGCCGAGACTTAAGTGAGACCAGAACCTCCAACAAACTGAAGTTTCACTACATCTCATTAAGGAGATAACTGAATAAAACTTATTATTGCAATCGTGGAACATCATTCTTCTAGAATTATTTTAAATCTACATTTTTTAATGTTATAGGATATAGTATGTATTGTCCATCAACGCAGAGTAAGTCTCTGAAAGGAATGTGTGAGATAGAGAATGCATGCTACACAAGGAGCAGAACAGATAAAAAAGCATGCGCCCTATTAACTCTGTACACTAAAACCGAGAAGATTCATTCACAAAAGTAGAAGCCGTCAGAATGTTTTTGAATGGTCTGTATCTGTACTGACATGGGGTATCATAAATTACCGAGGGAGGGTGTAAGAACCTTCTGCAATCCCCCTGCGTTTCAGGCCCCAGAGACTTTCTCTCCTGTGGTATACTGTATTTTGCATTCCTACATCTAGCCCGCCTCGGTAGCGTGGCGGTGGAATGTATGCCTCACGTTCAAGAGGTCCCGAGTTCGAATCTCGGTCACGGTAAGTTACCTGGATAAGGTTTTTCCGGGATTTCCCTTATACTGAAAAACGAATGACGGGTAACTCTAAGCTCTATGGACCCTGGGCTCATTTGAGCATCATTTCACCCATTCCATTCATCGTCCGATATGACTTAACGTTGGAGGACGTAAAATTACAGAAATATAAAAAAGAAAACAAAAAAGCAAGATCTAATTTAAAGTAGGAAATAACTTTGTAGTATTGTCGACGCTCTCAGAAAATTGCAAATACACGATAAATGTTAACAAAAATTTCTTCTCCTTAAATGCCTTTTAACTAATATAGAAGCTCTATTTGCTTCTAATAGTAAGGAGAGGTATTTATTTTTTAGTTCATATCCTGTCCCATCGGACAATTAAATGATGCTCAAATGAGCCCAGGAGTCGTAGAGCTTAGAATTACCTGACATTCATCTTTCAGTATAAGGGAAAACCCCAAAAGGTCTTTATCCAGATAACATTTTGACTGAGATTCGAACTCGGGACATCTTGAACGCAATGTGGAAACATTACCACCTACGCTGAAGAGGCCCTACGCTACAGAGGCGGGCTTTAGTAGAGATAAGCACATTACTTCGCGTTTTCAAGATTTTTAAGCATGTAAAATCTAATATAGAATTCGCCAACATAAAGAGTAAGAGAAAATGCTTTAAAAACCAAAAACTAGCCTTGCGTTTTCCGCTGTTTACAGATTGCCGTTATCTAAGGTCATATTATGCGACTTTCACTCTGGAACAATTGGATATATCTTCCCAATCATTTATATATCATTTTGTTGAACTTTTTTTTTAATATTTTCCTAATCATGGTTACAGTGTTCACATTCCCATTTCTACTTCCAGGTTTTAGGAATGATAAAAATGGGAATCTAACCCGGAACTCTCCCCGCAGACAGGTTCGGCACCCTTATTCAAGGCTATGTGTGGCGCCAATACTGAATTAATAAACGGCATAATAGAAATTATATGAGGTACCTTTTTATAGCTGATCACGTCGGGGACAACCTAATATACTGTATACAGATGCTGTAAAATATTTAAGAGATTTGGCAACAGAAACAAAACGAAACTAGCAATGTTTGTTTATCTGAAAATATTGGTTATGAAACTAAGTGATTTCCCATGTATCTGACAAAACTGCCCCACTAAGGCACATTTACCGCGTGTCATAGACCTTGCGGTATAGATCTCCTTATGTGCTAGTGTACACACACACAGTTAAGTGCACAGGTTCTACTCCCACTAGTCCTGGACCCGTAGGACCAAGGACCCGGGCCTCCTTCTAACCGGGAGCAATGGATACTCCGGGGGTTTTTCCATAGGGCAATACCTAGAGTCTAAAAAGCCACCCCCCCGCTGAGGACAACGTCAAGACGGGATGGAAGTGGATACGCCACTTACGCGTGTCAACCCCGGAGGGAAGACTACAGTAAACCTCGGTGGGGCGGCCTGGTGATCTAGCACACCTTCTACTAGCTCTGCAGGCTAGTACCCGGAACTTACTAGGCAACCTTGTACTCCCTCCGGGCGGCCGTAGCCTGGCCGGAGGTACCCAATTCCCCGTGGGTGTCGGGAACTCACTGCCCCCTCGAGTCCAACCCAATCCGAACAACTGCCCGACGGGAGGGGCTCGGCAGTTCGGCCCGAGGTTCCTCTAGTAACGTCAGAGGTACCACGAGTGCTAAAAATGCTTACGCTTAGATGAAAAGACTCATAATCCACAAAAAATATAAAGTATAATATTATTAACATTATGTTTTAAGGGTCCGCAGCGCCCGCAGCTCGGCATCTGAAGGGGACGGATCCCCTCCCCTACGAGAACACACACACACTCACACACACATACACACTCACTCATTAGGTGGAACCCTAGTGGTCTTTACTACCACGAAGGGAGGGGAAAATAGAGGAATGGCTTGTTACCCTTGGAGTACAGTTCCCCTGGCCTAACCTATATACATACCGAGCGAGATGGCTTCACAGTAACGCTTGAATATTGGAGCTCCTGGCTTTGATTTGCACTGTACCAGTCACTCTGACCTTGAGAATTTTTTTTCCAGGTAGGCACCGCAAAATGTGCCATTTGATTTCTTTATCAAGTTTCAGAATTTTGAAGGATCAGGCCAGTATTCAAAGGAGGAGTGACGTGGGAGTGGAATTTGTTTTGAGCAACTTTTTCTGTTAGACGGACCCTCCGATATCCGGAAATGTTGGAGACGCCGACTGGAACTGAGCCTGGCGTCCCGAATTTCCTCACTCTCCGTCTTCATTTCTTCTTCCCTGCCTTCTAAAGGATTACAGAAGCATAATATACCTCACAAGGTGCGCTTGAGTGCCAAAACGCTCCTCCACTTTCCGATAATTGTAAATATAATCCTCTAAATGTATGCTACCTGATACTTCTGTGCAAGCATTACAAAGCTAGCTTTTGTTTTTAGACCAAATTATTAGATGGCTGACATCTTATATGACTGAGGTTACACATTATAATCAGAGCCACAACTGACCTGGAATGTTTGAAGTCACATTTCAACTAATCCTTTTAGTTCGTGGCTGTGTTACCAGATTTCCCAACTACAATTTCAACTTTTTCCTTTGAAATGGTCATTCTTAAGATAAAGAGAAATGTAAATTAAAGTAATAAGTATTAAAGATCGACATGTCTCCCATGTTTTTTCTGGTAGCTACAACCTTAGGTTACACTTCGGCAGAATTTGCATTCTTCAAAGCTGAATCACGAGCAAAGCAGTCGACAACGCTGTCTCTCAAAGAAAAAAACGTTGCGATTTTATTTTCCTTGAGCTTTGGAGTGAGCTGCGGTTCTAAGATTTTATATTTGACGAAACCCATTTTTATCTGGACCGCAAAATACTGTTATGGATACCTACAAATTCAAATTTAACAACTGAACACCAATGTAAATGTAACCACAGTGATACATTTTAGATGCTTTTGTAAATATTTCACATCTCTATTCCATATAGCTTTAATTAGTACGTCCTATCGCGAAAGATCTGTTAAAATACAACGGTGTGTGGTAGACATTAGGCTTTTAGATTTAATTTTCGCACAATTATCATGCTGATTTGTCACATATCCGTATGCGTGCCACACGTAAATCTGCTTTTGTTATGTTAGCTGTCTACTTTACCACATATCCACAGAGACCTTAGAATTAGGCAGGCGCATCTCTGTTTTTACACATTCCGGGCATGAGGTAGCGTCCAATCCACTTCCCTTCATTATTGTGGATAAAGAGCTACACATTCATATTAGCAGACGTATTTGAATTTAAAATTTTACTTAATGTTGAACTTTGGGTTGTAGTATTAAGTACTCAATCTGGATTTATCCTGGCAATGAGGGTAACTTAGAAAGACCTCAGTCAGATTTGTCAGGCCTAAGGGTATAGTAATTGAGTTTTTCTTCTGGTATATAGACATTTTATATAGTTTATGAAGTTATCCTAAATGTTTTACACTTTAATCAAGCTCTCCCATATAAACTTCTATTAAACACACATAGATTTCTCTTTAAATGCACCTCTATTCGCTTAGCACTTGTTAACCTTCATTATTTAACACCCTCACATTTTCGATCGTCAGTTGCATAAATGAACATAGAATTGAGGCTTTGCAGGACTATTTACATGAATGTGGTTTTAATTTTACATTATAAAATAGCAGGTTTTGTAAACTTAAGAAATTCTTCGTGTTTATTTCTAACTGAAGGTTTTCTATTTAAACTTGTATCTAAAATGGTGACTAGACTAGCTAGGCATACTCCGGTCTAAAATATCTTAAACAACATAGCAATAAATTTAAAATAAAAATCACATTGTTTCATTCAAGCGAGTTGAACACATTAAAAAATACGTTAATCCATTTAGGCCTCAATTATGCAGATTAATATTTTAGTTAATTGATGGAAATTAATCATTTCTTCACACTAGCCGTATATAGAGTCAACATGGAAAATTCAGTGCTATCGCTCTGTCTATCAAAGACCTTACGCCTAGTGTGAAAAAATGATTAATTTCCATCAATTAACTAAAATAATAAGAGTTAAATGATGAAGCCTGGGACTCAAGTACTTACGATAGTAAGCCGCCACAAACGGTGTAGCTCGAACGCAAGAGTCTACCGGGGAAATATACGAGTCAAATGAAAAATAATGTCGTGGCGGCATGTTGGCCATGGTAGCTCCATGGGTTAGAGCGACTGAATGGAAACCAGGAGATCCGTGGTTCAAATCCTGGCCATCGCAATCTATGCAGATTAATACTTTAAAAGCATATATGGAATTCAAGGCCGCTCTCTCGCA
Source organism: Mantis religiosa (assembly GCA_030765055.1). Taxonomy (NCBI): domain Eukaryota; kingdom Metazoa; phylum Arthropoda; class Insecta; order Mantodea; family Mantidae; genus Mantis; species Mantis religiosa. The sequence continues at coordinate 87,037,151 of CM060955.1, read as the reverse complement.
TGGCAAACGAGCGCATAATCCATCGCACAACACAGCCCGCCTCGGTAGCGTAGATGGTAGCGTGCCTGCCTCACGTTCAAGGGGTCCCGAGTTGGAAGCTCGGGCTGGTTGAGTTACTTGGACAAGTTTTTTTTCCGAGGTTTTCCCTTGTTCTGAAAGACAATTGTCGGATAACTCTAAGCTCTGTGGACCCTGGACACATTTGAGCGTCCTTTCACCCATTCATTCATTCATGGTCCGTTATGAACTTATGACTTAACGTTGTAGGACGTAAAGTAAACAAAAAAATGCACTACACACATTTCAGTCACTACCCTGCATTCCCTACGTGATATTGCTATTCTAATGTTAATAAAAGTAAAAACAGCACATTTATTTCTTCTTCCCTTTTCCTGCATCTACGAATTGATATTATACATATTTATATTTATCATATGTTCCAATGTTGTATTTCTTTCCTTCTACATAAGTTTGAAAGCAGTTATATTCGGTTTGGGGGTATTCAACTACAATGTGGAAATTGCAAGCTCTTCAAATTTACTTCTCTTAATTCTGGCTTTAGTTCCGTACCCGAATACCTCAACAATTTGGAGAGAACTCGGCACTACGACCACCCTTGATCTAGTGTACCTATACCCTAAGTGGTGCATCTTCGGGATGAAGGATGAGGAAAGAGGAGACAAAGGGCGGCCGTCCCAAGGAGCCAGAACAATACAGAGGGCAGAGTCCCCACATTTTATTTAGATGGAAACCTCCCCACATAGGCCAGGACAAAGAAAATTCCCCCTTACTATGGTTTTGAAGAGGTCCCAGCACTCACCGGAGGAAAAAGTGGTTCACTTAGAGCACATTATCCTGCCATGCACCGCCGAAACACCCGCCGACACTTCTACCCTGAAACAGATCACCAGATGAGAAATGCTGTGAAATGATAATGGAGATGAAATGGAGGGACAGGAAATTCGGGAGATGTAAGTAACCTACCAGCATTCGCCTGGTGACCTGGAAAACCCTCGAAAAAACCTATGGGTGGGGTAGGTTGGCCAAGGGAATCGAACCTGGGCCTCCCAAATGCGGGCCACAGATGAAACCACCTGGGCCATCCTACTCGGTAAATTTTCTTTAACAATTTCATATACAATCTCAACTTAGTGCTTAGAGCGTTGAGCGAGATGTTTCATGACTACAAACTGCGTACGGATGTTCTGAAGTTAACGAGATACTAAAGTGTCTCAGTATAGCTTACGTAACATAAAGCTTTAGATTATCCAAAGGGGCTGTCTCACTGCTTGTTTATTTCTTACCTTTAGTATTAGACGAAGAGTTTCAGCAACTATTGCAAAGAATAATTTTACGAAAAAAAATCTGTTCTCTTTAAATCCACCATATTTAAAGAAGATTATGAAAACTATTAGGTAACTAGTAACTACGTCTTACATTGGTAGTGTATTTTCTCATAAACCCTCTAAGGATGCTGATTAAAATGTGAATGAATGAATTCCTGTAACTCCTTAAGTGGAACATAGGCCCTCAGAACCACGCAACCTCGAGTCCTGGAGGCAAAGGGTTGAGAATCACAGTTTTCCTGTTCAGAGAGATTCCGGGATGAGTGATCAGCCCAACGCCGAAAGTGAAAGTACGAGAGGTGATAGGAAAGATGATGATGGAGCAATCGGTGGAATGCTGGCCTGGGAGGACCCGGAGAAAACCCGCCCCAACGCCATGTTGTCCACCACAAATCTCACTCTGCGGTCGCCTAGATCAAAGCCGAGCCGCCTTGGTGAGAGCCAAGCGATCTGACCACTCAGGTATGGCGTGGCCCCTGATTAAAACATATTATCTGTGAAATGTTGACATAAAACATAAACTTACATCTTGGAATTTCTGTCCTCTTCGTTTTATATAGAATTGTTGTTTTATAATGACTATCAATTGTAACATTTTGATATGAGAAAACTTAGATATTTATGTAATAACAGAACAAAAATCCCATTTTTTTATTTATAATTGGGCTATAGTGTGCATATTTGTTATAAGTAGGTAGTAAAAACTATTTGTAAGAATTAGAATCAGAAAAATGGTTCGTGATAGCAATATCCATTAAGAAGTTCACTATTCCTTGTTTCCGTTAGTTTCAGTTCACCAGAACTACAATTTACGATTTTACTAATCTGCGATCACTGTCGCTAGGTACGCGATGTTGAAGGAAAGGTTTTAAGTTGAGCACGTAGGACCTATATCCCGGGTGCGCATTCACTCGACAGCTGTTGGGCCGACTCGGATGCGATTGTCCTGCCATCTCTCCGTCCCACTCTAGGCAAAATGATTGATGATCTTATGGGGGGAACTCCATGGCAAGGGGAATGAGATTGTCGGGGGGCTGCGGCATGATGACGGGGTGGTGTTTGAATTTGAACCACTTTCTGCATTTTCCAAGTTAGCGAAGCTTCACCACCCCCGGCTGGCACAGTGATCAGCTGGGCTCCACAAACAACTTGCATATGTGCCGGAAATCCTCCATACCGGCAATTTACCACGCTAATTTTTCTGCCAATGTGATCATTTTTATTGCCTCAGTGAGAGGACAACAATCCATTAATCGATTGGTTAACTAATCAAACAGCCATCAGGTATCTCCCATTAAATCGATAAAAATAATAGCATTATCAGCAATTCACGAATTCATTTTGGAATCCTGCCAAAAGTATTAATTTATTGCACTCATTTACCTAAAAGTGAAACAAAAATAGATTTTGGCGTATGTGTGTTGGATTATACAACACTCGACCAATTTTAATAATTCTTTTGTTTTTCCCGATAGACGTAAGATGGCTTCCAATTTCAACTCCTAAACAACTAAACATTAAACATTACTTTACACATATATTCAGATCATTGAAAATGTCATCTGGTAAATAGTAAAAATCCTCGTGTATTTTCAAAGTAAGAATCAGAAAAAGAAAACTATATTTTTAAATTAACCTCCTCCAGCATAAGTGATATCGGACGATGAATTAAATTGATGAAATGATACTCAAATGAGCCTAGAGTCAACAAAGCTTAGAGTTCCCAGATATTAATGTTTCAGGGTAAGGGAATATGCAGGAAAAACCCTTATACAGACTATTTCCCTGATATGACGTCACCCTATATTATTATTATTATTATTATTATTATTATTATTATTATTATTATTATTATTATTATTATTATTATTATTATTATTATTATTATTATTATTATTATTATTATTATTATTATTATTATTATTATTATTATTATTATTATTATTATTATTATTATTATTATTATTATTATTATTATTATTATTATTATTATTATTATTATTATTATTATTATTATTATTATTATTATTATTATTATTATTATTATTATTATTATTATTATTATTATTATTATTATTATTATTATTATTATTATTATTATTATTATTATTATTATTATTATTATTATTATTATTATTATTATTATTATTATTATTATTATTATTATTATTATTATTATTATTATTATTATTATTATTATTATTATTATTATTATTATTATTATTATTATTATTAATTCTCCAAATGAAATAACCCTATTTAGCCAGTAAGGTGTGTTAGGAGTTTAGTTGCAAAAGCACATAAATACAAAGATCAAAATAACTGGACATGATAATAGTTATAACGATTTAAAAATTTGCCCATAAAATGCTCACAAGGTGAAAAGCAATATTTTTAAAAGCATACATTAATCAACAGTGCTTTGGGCCTGTATTGCAATATGAAATATATTGAGTAAGATTATATCTCTTTCTTGAATGAAGATCACATCTAAATATTAAGTGTTCAACACTTTCATCAACGCTTTGACATTTACAGAGGTATCCACCAGAAGAGTCAATATGGAATCTTCGAAAGTAAGTTTTAAATTTCCCATGTCCGTTAGCAAACTGGGTCAAACTAAAATTAGGTGAAAAGTACTTGCAGTTTACACAATCATTAACAGAAGGAAAAAATAAATTTCGGTTGATTTGCCCTTTGTCGCTGTTTATCCAAGTTCCAATTTAAAAATTTCTTTTTTCAATGGTTTTTAAACAAATGTGATTGTGGACCCACCATCCTATATTGACCATGTTAAAGTCGACCAACCAGATTCATGAAATCCTACAGAACAGCGATAACTATTTTGCTATCGAACTCTCAGACACGAGAACGACAAATTGTGCACGTTTACGAACAGCCAAAGGATTACACATCTCAGCGATCGTCGACTGTTAGCGCGACTTTCAAATGTCAAAATGGCTGAAAGGCTTTTATGCAGTGACTTGTGAGGTTAAGTTTCATTTATGTATTAATATAGGCCTATGTGATTTAGGCAGAAATTTAACTTGTTTTATTGCTTTTAACAATTTGTTGAATAGTCTATTAATAGACAAATGCATCTCGTGGTTTTGAACTTCAAATAATTTCAAAACCACTCGTGATATGAACTATGATAAATCGTCTATCCGAGATTCGCACTCGGAATTTGTGGCATATACGCTACCATCTAAGCTACAAAGATTGACTATAGGCACTAGTGTGTTGCATATATTAAAGGTATATAGCAGCAACTTAAAAAACAAAACTATATTTAGCTACCTCTTGGCTAAAAGTCAGGCTTCTGGCTTCTCTAACCTCAGATCCTGGGTCGAATTCTGTCAGAGTACGTAAACATAAATTGGGAGTGAATATGGGTATTTTACCTGATAACAAGAAAGCACAAATTTAATAACTGGAATTTAGTTGTAACATCTGTTGATTTTGGCAAGTCAAAGGTCCCTGATGTGACAATAGAAGTTAAAGAGTGTATAGAAATAAAAGCAGGACACATACGAATCATAATATAGCACTCGGCCCTGTCTTCCCTGACTTTACGTTCCTCCCTTCCCCCCGCCCTCTCTCTCTCTCTCTCTCTCTCTCTCTCTCTCTCTCTCTCTCTCTCTCTCTGGTCTTTTTCTCTTGATACCCCATCTATTTCTTTAGTAATAGTACCTTTATGTTAATTTGCTGTTTTGAATTACTATAACATTTTTTTTGTGAAGGTGAGTCAAATTAAAATCTTAAGTGATAGTGTAAATATTACACAAACTTCCGTTCATTCCATAATCTGTACCTTTATATCACAGTAACTTCAGTAAAATTCTATAATTAGTATGTCAAGCATCAACTGTACACAAATAATAGATTGGTACGAAGTACTCATACACAAGAGAAACGGAATAACTGCGTTTTAACACTAGACAAAACTTAGTTGTGATAACTGACTGGAACATCTCAGTAATGATTTATGCCACAGAAGTCCTTTTTAACATTTTAATATGATTTGTACTTTTAGTTTATTAAGTGCAGATGCTAAAGGTATATAAATGTTGCTGAATGCTCACGTAATACCTACCTTGTTGCCAGTCATGGCTAGTTGGCGTAAGTATACTGGCCGTATAACTACACCTCAAAACAAATTAAATATCTTTAATACATTAAAAATCTTACCTTTATGATAGTCTCATCGATGAGGAAACTCTCTTTCCAAGTCTCGTACATTCCGCTGCTTTAAATTTCTGCTGTATACACAGCTGAAGTTGGATGCCTGCAAATGTATTTGGATCTTCATGTGGCTCTTCATCATGAATACTTCCTGTATTAAAAAGAGAACCTGCAGAATTTTACTGTCTATACACACACACACACACAGACACACACACACACACACACACACACACACACACACACACACACACACACACACACACACACACACACACACACACACGTTCAAGAGGTCCCAAGTTCGAATCTCGGTCAAGGTGAGTTACCTGGATAAGGTTTTTCCGGGGTTTTCCCTTATCCTCACAGACAAATGCCGGGTAGCTCTAAGCTCTATGGACCCCTGGATACATTTGAGCATCATTTCACCCATTTCATTCACCGTCGGATATGACTTAACGCTGGAGGACGTAAAATTAAAACAAAATTAAAAAAATAAACACACACAAATACACACACACACACAAACACACACACACACACACACACACACTCTCTCTCTCTCTCTCTCTCTCTCTCTCTCTCTCTCTCTCTCTCCTCTCTCTCTCATGCACTCAGTTAACTTTCAGGTTCACCGCTATGCCGGAATTTCCCGCAAGAGTTCCTTTACATGGCATCTTTATCATGTTTGAACCCCCGACATCGAGTAAATAGGCCAGCATCTAACCAACTGAGCCACTCGGTTCACTGTTCAGCTTAATTTATGGCTACTTATATGCCAGCTGCTGATTTGAATGCATCACAGGCAATGCAACTTTAAATATATACAAAGCGTAAAGTGCACTGAATTAACAGTTTAAATGAGAAAGAAAAACTCCATTCTAGCACCGTCTGTGGCTGGCATTCGGGAGGTCCGGGTTCGATTCCCGTGGCCGACCTACCTGACCCCGGGTCGCTAGGCAAATTCTGGGTAGGTTAATTACATCCCCCAAATTTCCTGTTCCTCCATTTCATCTCCATTATCATTTCATATCATCATCATATCATCTCTCATCAGGGTAGAAGTGTCGGCGGGTGTCTCGGCGGTGCATGACAGGATGATACGCTCTGAGGAAAACTACTTCCTCCTCCAGTAGATCGGTTGTCAGTCTTCGCTCCTCAGATGAACACTTCGGGACCGCCAGCCAGGGACTTCTGGGGCTCGGATTGCCTGCCTGTGACCTTTGGGGCTCGGTTGCTTGGCTCGTTGCCTTCCCGCTGTAAGGGAGGTAGTTCGCTGTCCTGGTCTGTCGGAGGAAGTCTGTATCCAAGTCAGACCCTACCCTCTGTACGGTCGTGGCTCCTTTGGTCAGCCGCCCTCTGTCTCCTTCGCCTCATGCTTCCTCCCGGGGGTGCCGCCACTTGGGGGCATAGGAACAATGGTCCCAGCATGGTGGCCTACGTACCAAATCCCCTCCGTCATAAAATCCCAATCCCATTCTAGCAAAGATATATTTACGAAATATTTGTTGTTAGTATTTAAATACTTTTGGATTGAACTGACATGATATATCAACAACTTACAAAATTCTCCAGCATACAACATATCCAAAGGTTATAAAGGTGTAAATTAATGATTTTGTATTTTTGCTCAAATACGCCTTTGTATATCTTTTGTGGTTTCAAATGTATATCAACTTTTACAAAATTCATTTAGAATTAAGAGCATATCCAATGGGACACTGAGAACTATAACAGTTACAGAGCGTCAATACAGAAAAACTCAATTTTAGTTTACTTATTCTTGAGATATACCATCTTACTTCGTCCATGTACACCAGACATATGCATAGCAGCTGTACCTATGTCAGCTTCCACATGTGCATTAGGGTGCAGTGCAGTATACCTGCTTTCATTACATCTGGACGGATGGTATTTTTATTTTCTCTGTCATGCGCATAGTAGGTAGATGTAGAATATGCCTCCAACTAGAAATTTGATATCGATATTTCACTGAATATAAATGTTTCGAAGTCGCCTGAATTTGAAAAGAAGGTCTATGGAAGTGTCCATTATGTATGGCTCAGGGAATTTCGTCTGTAGGCTGCTTTTTGGAGGCCGGGGTTCGATTCCCGTGGCCGACCTGCTTATAGATTTCTTCGGGGTTTTCCCGGGTCTCCAGGCGTAATATTAATTACAACTCTCAAATTTTCAGACGGTCAATTTCATTATCATTTCAAATCATCTCTTATCTGGTGGACTCCTTCAGGGTAGAAGCGTCGGCGGGTGTCTAGGTGCTGCATGTCAGGATAATATGCTCCTGGTTAACACTTTCTCCTTTGGTAAGGCGATTCCTGGTCTGCGGACGGACCTGGTGGGCCGTCTCCAGGACCGCGACGTGTGGGACACCGGTTTGCTGGCATACTAAGGGAGTTTCCAGCTGGTAAATGGTAGGGACAATGCCCTCTGCGCTGTTGAGTCTCCTTGTGGCGGCCACCCTCTGTCTGCTCTCGCAGATGCTTCACTCGGGGCTTAGGTACAATAAATCACAGGTTTCGGTGCCAAAACCCCTTCTTAGTCATCCTAATCCTAAAGTTGTGTGTAAAAAGCACACCTCAGAAACAAAAGGTTGGTTAAATGCCGAGCTTACGATGTTCCAAAGTACTATACGAAGATGAAAAGTTTGATTTTCTCAAAATGGCTTTAACGTGTGAGTGAGTGAGTGAGTGAGTGAGTGAGTGAGTGAGTGAGTGAGTGAGTGAGTGAGTGAGTGAGTGAGTGAGTGAGTGAGTGAGTGAGTGAGTGAGTGAGTGAGTGAGTGAGTGAGTGAGTGAGTGAGTGAGTGAGTGAGTGAGTGGTGTTTAAGAACGCATCAGGGGTAGATCATTTATTACTGTCTCTAATATTTTGAATAAACTACCGCACTTAAAGATATTTTCATGTGAAATGAAATGTATACCTTGCATCATTTAGGTATTGACTTTATATCCTTGTTCATTTTTAATGATTTCTGCATACCTGCTAAACCGTATGAGACAAGAAAATATCTTACTACACAAAAAAAATGTAGGTAAATTAAAGAATACAACTGTATTAAAGCACACAATTAATGCCAAATCCTCTTTTTCTTGAGGGGGAGGTAGAGATAACTAGAGCTAACTCTTGTTACAGATTTTGTATTTTTAAATACTTATAATTTTCTCAAACAGGAACTCGTTCTTGATCTTCTTGATATCTTGGTTATTCTAAAGAATAGAATTCTAAAGCCAACTCATAGGCAAAGACTTGTTTATCACTTAAACCCAATTGTATCCCCCTATTCTCTTTGTGCTTACAAGGAAACGTGTGATAATGATTTCTGCAGTGGAAAGAAGAGTGTTTTAAAAAATATTTGCTTACAAGTGTGAGTAGAGAAGTTCATCTGTGTGCTACGCATTAGATTTTCATTATTATTTTCGACTTGAGATGGAAGTTTAGGTCCTGGTGTTGATTATTTATTTACCGAGGTGAAGGTAAACCGGGGGGAAACTCTTGTCAGATTGGTAAGCCAGAATATTCGACCAGGATCTTCTGTATGCAGGTCGGACTAGACTGGACTGGACTGCGCTACAGAGGGGTCCGTGCAAAATTGGTCTATTGTACCTATGTCCCCAAGCGGGGTGTTCCCGGATGGAAGGGCGAAGCGAGTTGAGACAGAGGGCGGCCGTCCCAAGGAGACAGTGCAGATGGCAGGGTCCCTACACCTTACCAGTAGAAAACTCCCCGGCAGGCCAGTACAACCGGCACCCCACCTTACTGTGGACCGGAAACGACCGGAGACCGTCCTACGGGAGGAGGAAGTTTTACCAAGAGCATATCATCCTGCCATGCAATAATACCCGCCAACACTTCTACTCTGAAAGAGACCACCAGATGAGAGATGATATGCAATGATAAATTGAAGGACAGGAAATTCCAGGGATATAATTAATCTAACTAGCATTCACCTGGTGACGCCAGAAAACCCCCAAAGAAAAACCATATGTCAGGTAGATCTTCCACGGGAATCGAACCATGACCTCCCAAATGCGCCCACAGATCAATCCGCCTGAGCCATCCCACTCAGGTCGTAAATTTTACCCTCTGAGCTAACCCGTTGTGTAGAGTCAGTCTTATTCAGAAGAATTAACTATTTTTCTTAATTTCTCAGCTTGCAGTGGGAGAATAAAGTAGATGTGAACAAAACTACGTGACCATTGATCTAGCGCGCCTACTTCACAATTTCCATGATGTCTCCGCTGTGTAAATAGTCCCTTGAAAAGGTACTCCTACTGAGGTGTGGAGTCTTGAGTTCGTTTTGCTAAAGCGCACAACAAGTGCGTATCAAGCATATTTCAACTATAAAGAACATATACTAATGGATAGTTAAGTTAGTTTGTAACTAAAGTAAATCATGCTGCGCGCGCATATTGAAGCTGACAGGCGTATCCAGTTGTGAATCATGGCGGAACTGGCGAGCGCTGAAAGCCTTTACGAAGTGGGGGAAAGAATAATATTGAATGTATTTAATAAGTTCAGTGAAAAATCTCCAGAGCTTGCAATCGATGAAGTGGTGAAGATAGCATTTGAGTTTACCGGTGTGTCGGTTTCCAACATTTATATTGTACGCAGGCAAAAGGCCGCATTCGGTGAAGTTTCAACTCCCGGCAAGAAGAGACCACGTGCCAGATCAGTGTTGGATGTTGTCTCTGATGGGTTTGTGAGGTCAGCAATCCGCCGAAAAGTTCATCAATTCCCCTAATTACAACCGAATAGCGTTATTGTGATGGACAATGCCTCCTACCACAGTGTGAGGTTAGAGCGCATACCGAACAAGTGATATCATAGCTGGCTACAGAGTAAAAATATAATTTTCCACGAGAGTCATGTTAAGGCGAAATTGCTGGCAATGGTCAAGTCTCGTGCTAAAGAGCACGAAAAATACGTAAGTAGCAGTTAATTTTCATGGATATTAATAGTGTGCTGCGTGATACTTAACTCGAAAAATGTACTAATGTCGAAAATTTATATTAATATTATACTTAACAAAGCGATTAAGCGGTCGGTTTGAATAAATACGTGATTTTGTGTTGAAAAGACATATTCATATTATTAATACATATTAATATTATACTTAAAGAAGCGGTAATCCTACTGTCACGTTTTTTTACGTTCTGCAACGTTAAGTAATATCGGACGATGAATGAATTTGGTGAAACGAGGCCCAAATGAGTCCAGATTCCATAGAGCTTAAAGTTACCTGACATTCGCCTTTAAGGATAAGGGAAAACCCCGGAAAAACCTTATCCAGGTAACTCACCCTAACCGAGATTTGAACTCGGGACCTCTTGCACGTGAGGCAGACACACTACCATCTACGCTGCCTGAGGCGGGCATACTGTCATTCCGAACGTTTGTGGACGCGGAGTTTCGCGATACTTTATTCTCTCGTTGGACATAGTATACTGTTATGGTAAACAAATTATTTACATTAATTCTTTTGTTTCTAGACTATCTTTACTATGATCAACAGATAAGTGCAAACTAGACTTTGGTTTACAATGGAGCACTCCTAAGTGATTTTATCATACAAGGAAATAAGCCAAGTGACTTTTATAAAATGGTCGCAGTAAATACTGTTTACAACTTGTGGGATGAGTATAATCTCTCTCATGTAATTACAGAACCGTTTACGCCTTCTTCTCGCAAAACACATCCGATCTGCAATGATGTTTGTATCGCAGTAGCTACATAAAGAATGTTTTAACAAAGACGATAAAGTGACCTTGCTGTTTCCTTCTTTCCTTTTTTCTTCAAAATATGTGATTTCTAATTTTAACTGATAAAATTTCTAGAGATCAATAACACGTTTAAAGAATTTAAAAAAAAAAAAAAAAAAAAAGTTTCCGTTAAACTTAAAAACATTTTGACCCTAAAAACCGATATTGTAAGAAAGAACTTCACGCTGAATAACTAAAAATGACTTGTGTGTCTGAAAGCTGATCTATAAAAACCAACATCTGGGACAGGTTTGGGTCTCTATCCAAGAAGAGTGACGGTATAGGGGCCGTGGACTATGGGGAAGGGAGAAAGGTAATAAATTTTGTCCACTTGACACGGATTCAAAATGATCCCCCCCCCCCCCGTTTATTGTTACATACAAACTGAAATGCTATGGGCTCCCCTTCGTGCGTTTCTCACACAGTGTGTCCGTTTTAGTGAGAATCAGTCTGTGTTACCAGTAAGCCAGTGTTAAATAGTGTATCTTAGATTACAAATATTTGTATTTGTTCCCTCAGTGATTGTGCAAAGTGTTTAATTGTGATAATTCTTCAGGCTAGTTACTCATATTCTGTATAGATTTTCAAAGATGAGCAAAGCGTACTAATGCAACAAGCCGAAATGGCAAGGATAACTTTTGAAATACTGTAAGGAAGCGATATATGGCCACTGTATGTAAGTAAAAATCTATAATGTGTGTAACTGATATCTAATTTAATATAAGAGACAACCTATCTCTGCGATCTTATGGTTTTTCCTAGCCCCTACATCCTGAAGGATCGGGTTCAATTCCAGATTGGAAGGGAAGATTTTGCTTGAAGTGATGTTCCTTACACTCGCAAAAGGCAGCTGTGAGTGTACGCAAACGTACCATCAGTCACCAAAAGTGACAAAACCTAATGATTATAATAAATCTAAACCAACAAATATAATGTTGATTAAGCAGTTGCTTCCAAATAGAAAGCTTTAAAAGTCATAAATGTAACATAAAAGTGAAAGAAGTACAAAGATTTTGTGTGTTTTAATTATTCAACTTCTGTTTCTAATATCATTTATATTTAAATTAGTCTACAAATTAGACATATACAAGCTTGCGTCTTTTACCTTTGTTTAATCATGGGAAACGTTTGCATAAATTATTTCAATGAATATTTTCAGCAGTCAAGCAATTTGATATGATAGTCAAATGTTTAGTGACATGGAAGCATGAGCCCAGGAGAAACAAAAGATCGAAGCTTCAAAATATTACTCATACAACTGGAAAATTCAAACAAACAAACGATATTGCAGAAATATCCATGCTAGCTTGAAACTTATGTAAAATTTAAATGAGATTTACATTTATGCTGACGGAATCTTTAGCATATTGCTTCTGGTTTCTCATTTATAAAAGTATATTAGAATTCATCAAGAATGAAGAAGTCTTAACACAAATGAATGTAGATTTAATTTATTGCATTCATGTATTATACATTGCTAGGTTAACAAAAATTGTTAGAAAAATAATAAAAATTTTCCATTTAAAAATTACTTGGAATGAGGTAGATTTATTCAAAATCACCATTTAGGTATATATACCTATTTAAACATATTTTACTTTCAAGGAACCTCTAGTCTAGACGCATGTTGTGACTTAAATACCGGTACATAATTTCGGACCAAGTGTAATATTGCTTCTATCGACCATTGGAAAGCAGTAAGACATGTAAATATTTATACATACATTAAGTAAGAAAAATGTACAACTGTTTACCATAATCAGCTTCATTCACAGACTTAAAACGTAGGTTTAGATTCGAAATTAGCATTCTATAATGGTTTCCATCTGCACCACATACAAATATACTTATAGCTGAATACTTTGGGAGAAAATAAAGTCACTAAATTACTCTTTTAGGTATTGAATGGGCCAGCAGCATTGCCTATTACTTATACCTAATATTTCTATCGTTAAATATACAGTTCAACTAACAAAATCGATTAGATGCGTATTTTTATACAGATCTGTAAGAGAAGCTTTATTCCCCTGTCCATAGTTAACGAAAGAAATCACCAAACTTACAAACGATTTTTGAGATTTTACAAACCTTTGGGAGTCTGATGTACGTATAGGATTTTACTTACATATTTGTTTAAATCAACGCAAGGATAAACATTGGTCTATGAGTTTAAGCTCAAATTTAATATCTAAGAATTTGAAGATAATTGGCAGAATGAATAAAAGATTAAGGGAGGCTTAGAATTAAGCCTTCCTACAATTTTTCAACCACTCAACTTACTTAGTAAATCTTTCCTCATAGGTTTATTAGAAATGTCCTATTATTTATTTATGATTATTATTTGTACAATGTTTAAAATACGCTTAATGGACAACTACTGATGAAATTTGAGCTATCGGGTCCGTAATAAAATAAAATTGCCGGTTTGTAAACTTTCCTAATGAGCATTTTCTCAGATATCCCACTAAATTACTAGAATTTTGACATCTACTTATGAAAATAGAATATTAGACGTATAAACAACAGAAATATTATTAAAACGCCTTTTCTATTTAAATTAAAATGGGAACAGAAAGGGCACTAAAATAATAAACAATATTTACAATAATGCTACAACATTATTGACTAATGTAATATATATGTTTAATTTTCAGGATTACATAGTATTTCAGATAAATTAGCTTAACTTTTTAAATATAATATTGGTGTGCATTTTTATGAATTAAGTGTTTATTCTTTGATTGTTAAATGGAAAGAAAACAAGCGATCTACGTTAGTGTATGCTTAAATATGTATATCTATGCACATCGTGTGTTATAGTCTTTATTTAGTGATTTCGTTGCTAACTTTATATTATATAGCAATTCATTCTTATGTTTAGAAGTCTATATAAAATCCAGAACACTACGTGTGAGTAGTTCTTAAACCTGGATTTGGGGAGGTAGGAGAGTAATTTTGCAAAATATCCCAAACTGTTTATGTAGTATTAAGGATCATGAAAGTTTTGTGGACTTCATTGATTATCCCTAGGCGGATGCATGTGTAAGAATTGTATGATGCATGCTGCAGTAATTATTTCAACAAGAAAAGAAAACAAACTTGGCTGACTCATTAAAATCGAACTCTGCACAAAACTAGTTCTTCTTTCTAATATATTTTTAATAATTGGTAAAATGAATGATAATTTTTGGTTACTTCCAAATAAAACATTTTTCTGCAGCTCGATTAGCATGTTTTGTTAAGTGCTTCGAGTAACACCATTTTTAATTCGACCAAGTTTTTATACGACCAAAACCGTATGGCTCAAGGCATGCATTTAGCCCATATTTTTTAAATTTTTTAATTAAATTGTATTATTTCTATTTTTCTTCCTGATTTTGCTACCTCTCTCTCTCTTTCTCTCTCATACACTTATTACTTAGACCATTTAGATAAAAATACTTCGTTATAGCTTTAAATAGCTATATTGTTTTTTGGTTTTTTTTCCATTTACGTCCGCCCCAACGTTAAGTTATATCGGACGATGATTGGAATAGGTGAAATGATGCTCAAAATGAGCCCAGGGTCCATAGAGCTTAGAGTTACCCGACATTCGTGTTTTCAGGATAAGGGAAAACTCCAGAAAAAGCCTTATCCAGGTAACTCACCCTGACTGAGATTTGAACTCGGGACCTCTTGAACGTGAGGCAGACACGCTACCACAACGCTATTGAGGCGGGCTGCTATAGCTTTAAATTGCTGTTTTGGGTTGGGATGACAAATAAATTATATTCAGCATTACTAATGATAAATCACTAGAACCATTCCCAAAGTCAAATGCAAGCTGAAGGTATTCCTATAATTAGAAAAGACGTTCAACTTCTGATGCAACGATACAAAGTATGACAATATTTCATCTTTCGGAAGTCTCCGTGCCATGTTAGTGCACGAAAAATAAATTACATTTAAATTATCTTTACCTACATGCTTTATTGGAATGCAAGACTTTAGTAAAGAATGTAAAATATATTATAAATGATTCTTGAATTAACCGTAAGCAGAAGAGCCGAAATTAAGTATTGTATTATATTGTATTAATACAATTTTAAAGAAGTATCAATAGTTAATAATTTTATAAGAATCTGTAGCAGATTTTTAGGATGTCACATGTAGCCAATTATAAGTTTTTAACCGGTCAAATTTACTGATCAGTTATTCGAAAGTTAACTTTTAAATAGTAAAGGAAGTTCCGACATAGACTTGGCCAAACCGTCAGCACACTCTCTCGTCCAACGGATGAACTCACTCTGGACGTGTTGTCAAAAACGCACCACAGAGTCCGCTGCAAACCCAAAACAGCTTTGTCCCACTGCAGAATTTGTGACGTACTACAATATACTGAGTACATCTATAGAATTAATCTTGTTTCTATACCCAATGCCTGTACCTTTCTTCCTATGTGACGAGTCATAAAGTTCTTGCTGAGTTATCTGAATTAGAGGTTCTTCTGCATTATCGAGTTTGATTCTTAAACATTTTAATCTCATACTTTATCTTCCATCTTTAAAATAATTTATTGATCAACATTATTTGAATGAATCAACAGAATTTTATTTTACACACTTCTATCTCCCTATGCAAAAAAAGAAATTGTTAGACAAAGGCATACATACGCTCAAGTTTCAATACATATATAATTATTACAATCTCTGCTACTTGACAGATGCTAGTTATTAATTCTAAAAAAGTAATACATTAAAACATTGCCGAATTATTGATTGTTATTGACCAGTTAATGCTAGTTAGCAGGCATATGTAGTGCGGTTAACCTCAGCAATGTTTCGCCTAATTAATTTGAAGCCAACATTAGGGAGTGAGATAGGATTGCTTAGGGGATGGGGCTAGAGTATTTCGCTAAGCTCAGCATTTCTGCATAAGTAAACTATTCCTTCAAATAAAGAAGCTCTGGGTGCATTGACCACAAAGTGTATCATTAAAAACTAAAAATTAACTATGGTACAAATTGTAATAAAAAGCGACGCACTGTAAATTCAAATTTAATAGTAATACTACTACCGCTAATAATAGTAATAATGATGTTTCTTACTCCGTAAGCATAATTAATAAACTTTAAGCATCGTTTATATAATCAAATCATAAGTGTTAAATATAAAATAGTATTATAAAACAATCTCTGTGACGAAGATCATAAGAGAGTGTGACTTAATATGTGTAATTCGTATATTATGTACAAAAGTCTTTCTATTAAATATATCTTGAGTTTATTATTAAATAATCTTCCATTTAATTTATTTATTTAGTTAGGTATGTTGTTATGAAACACAACATCCTCAATTAAAGCATATTTTTACAAACTAATTTCTTATTGAATTGAATTTCCATGACAATTATTGTATCTTTCAATATTAAAGTAAAGCTATTTGATATTTCCAGTAATATTATATTATTGTTCTTACTTATTTATTCTATGTAATTTATACATTGTGAATAACGGTAAGATTTTTTATTTTTCTTTCTAAATGTCTGCATGATATTCCGTTGTCTAGTTTATAATTTATTCTGTATTACTAGCACTCTGTTTAAGACTTTTATTTCAGTACTCTGTAAGTACTCTATACCCCATTTCCGAAAGGGTTAAAATCCCTTATTAACTTATTACTTAATAAAGCCTTTAAAAATTTTAAACCAATTTTTTATCAAAAAATATATATTGAAGATCGAGAAAAAAGGATCACCATTTGGATGTGACAATGTATTAAACAATTCTTATTGGTTCATTTATCTTCGCTGATTGGCTCAATGGTATCGTTTTCACTTTCTTGCTACTTACAGTAAGCTGAAGAATTATTGCATTCCACCCAAAAGTTTGATAGTTCCACGAAATACGTACATGCTCTGAAGGTCTCAGAATAAAAGGAGGAGTGCATGTGTGTGCGTGCGTGCATGTGTGTATGTGTGAGTGAAGAACATAGGTCAAAGAACGAAAAGTCCTTGAAATACAGTAATCTGTTCTTTAAGTTCAGCAACTTTCAAGGGTGCGACACAAAGCTTTTTAAGCCCGTACTATATTTTAAGTGAAATATCTTTGAAAACATTGTTATTTTCTTAAATGTGGCCGCAATGATTTTTATTAAGATGCGATGTTTAAGGTATCTTCGTGAATGTTCTTGGAATGTCCTCAGAAGAACTCTTCATTCCATATGACTGCTGTAGGTGTAACTGGTAAACCGTAAGAGATGAACAAAGCCTTACAAAATATAGATATCAGTAAAACACAATTTATGGCAAATACTTTTGAGATATTCCTTCCTTTTAGATTGAACGTTCCAATATATTTTTCTCAAGTGAAAGATCACTGTTCGGCAATAAGGTATATTCAAGAGAGGTACTTTTAATCTAAGTGTAATGCGTACATAGACAATACACCTTTGTTCCACGTATCTGGTAAGTGATACAAGGTTTAGGGCTTGGAAAAAGATAGCCTGAAAACTTAAAGGAAGTTTATATTTAAATTTGGCAATAGTGTCAGAGTTGACTCAGGTAAATCTGAATTTTTAGAGTTTTCCTTCGGTTGCCAATTGATTAACATATAATTTTTCAAATTTTTACCCATTTATTTAATGTATTTTCCTGTTCATCATTATTCCCAAGTGAATAATGGGTGGCATTCGCTTGAATGGGAAAGGAGAACAATTATAAGCAGAGAAAAGGGAACCAAAAATTATATTTCTTGTAAGACTTAAGGTTTCACGACGAGCATTACCAGTCAAGGCTTCGCGGGTGATCAGCCTTGTCAAGTTCATAAAGGTCGAGCTTTCGGCCATTTCAGACTCCATGGCCTTTTTCAGATCCTGAAGATTCTGAAGATCATGAAGATCCTGAAGAAGGCCATTGAGTCTGTAATGGCCAAACGCTCGACCTTTATGAACTTGACACGGCTGATCACCCGCGAAGACTTGATCATATTTTTTGTCCAAACAAATGTATATTATATACCAATTAGATATGTCTTTTGTATTTCACATCAGCGAGATGTGAAGAGTTCATCAAGAAGATTCTCTTCCGACGTATTTTGTGTGATAATATGGATTAATAAGCACAAAAAATTCCAAGAAATTTATGGGAAAATGAAGGGAACTCTTAAAAATAAAGTATGAAAATAAAGACAAATACGATTTCATAAAGTAATGGCAATACCAGTGCAGACTTTGGAAGCGAGGCATGGACTGTAAGAGAAAAGTAGAAGAGTAAGATATAGGAGCCGAGATGAGATGTTAAGGGTGTTTGTGTGTGTGTGTGTGTGTGTGTGTGTGTGTGTGTTTGTGTGTGTGCGTGTGTGTGCAGTGTTTAACGCCCGCTTTTACTACATACGTTACCGCAGGCGATGACACTGATGATACATGAGATGAAGATGGAGCACCGGTAGAATGAGATGGCGGGGGAAACCGGAGGTCCCGGAGAAAACCCACCCCAGCGCCGTGTTGTCCACCACAAGTCTCACTTTGCGGTTGTCTGGGATCGAACCGGACCGCCTTGGTGAGAGCCAAGCGGTCTAACCACTGAGCCACGGCGCGGCCATGAGATGTTAAGATCAGCTAAGGGATGTACGAGAGAAGATCATATTAGAAATGAATTAATTGGAGAAGAATTGTTTTCTTTCTTTCCTTTTTTTGTTTTGATTTGTTTTGTTTGTAATTTTACGTCCTGCAATGTTGTCATATCAGACGGTGAATGAAATGAGTGAAATGATGCTCAAATGTGTCCAGTGTCCATGGAGCTTAGAGCTACCCGACATTCGTCTTTAAGGATAAGGGAAAACCCCTGAAAAACCTTATCCAGGTAGCTCACCCTGACCGAGATTCGAACTCGGGACCTCTTGAACGTGAGGCAGACACCTTATCATCTACGCTACCGAGGCGGGTAGAATTGAGGGTGCAACCATTAATGGAGGAAATGCAGAAATAGAGACAAATCCATTGAATACGTCCGTCGAATGACAGAGAAAGAGCGTTTATCAAAGTGTCCACAAGCATTTATCAAAAATTCTCTTGACGCAGTTTAGTATTTTCCAAAGGTTTTTATGATTTACAAGTTTTTAAAGGAAATAGATAAAGTTCCTCTAAAAGGATTCGGGAACCTAACTATGGTCAAAAACAAAAAAAAGTTTAAGTGAAGTTGTGCTTCCCTTTTTGTGTTTGTCTACACTTTTTCTGCTACAGGGTTCAAAACATTCGCTTGTTCTGACTTTGGAACCCCAAATTCTTATCTTAGGCTGCCCTTCAATTTTAGAAACGCACCATTTTAGAGATTATCATAATCTTGACTCATTTTTCCTGCTTAGTTCCACTCGCTGTCGGGAACATCCACCCTCCAGTGACATAAATGCATGTCACATGAAGTCAGATTTGAGCTCCGAGGGGGGTGACACAAAAAAGCAGCTTTCAAACTACGAAAAATGGGTGTCAACAGTTACTATGAATGTGACGGTTACACTATATAGTTTAGTTTATCCAGTTATCTTAATCCTGGTTTTCAGCTACCGGCTTATGGTTTAAGGCCATTGAAATTAGGCAAATTTTGCACCCTGCATTATTGTACAATTATGTAAATGTTTGGGTGAAGGAAGAAGTGTACTGAATTGGACATTCAATACAAAGAAAGGCTAAGGGAGTTAGTGGAAGAAATAGCGAATGTTGTAGTGGTTCGGGGTACAAAAGCATCCCAGAAGATACTCAAAGTAAATGGCAGGTACATAGGCGGACGCGAAGAGGAAATCTTAAATAACAATTCGGTATATTCCACTCATATGTCTTTCTTTACTTGTTCTTGGATTTACTTTTCATTCCTAAAAAGGCTTAAGGTAATACAGTTGGCTTAAGCGACAGTCACACCTTTTAAAATCTGGTTGCTATGTAATGATTTGAAATCCCCTTGTCTTTGCGAGGCCAAGAGATATTAAAAAAACGGTTACCTATATGAGAGGGGAAAAAAGTTGAAAGGTGAAATAAACCGAGAGAAATGGCTCAGGCGGTTACGTCTGTAGCCCGTATTCGGGAGGTCCGGTTTCGATTTCCGTGGTCGGCCTACCTCACCCATTGACTTCTTCGGGGGTTTTTCCGGGTCGCCAGGTTAATTACGTCCCCAATTTCCTGTCCCTCCATTTTATCTCCGTTATTATTTCACATCATCTCTCATCTGGTTGTCTCATTCAGAAGTGTCAGCGGGAGGCTCGGCGGTGCATGGCAATACGATGCGCTCCTGAAAACATATCTTCCAGTGGGGCTGCCTCCGGTTTCCGGGCTGGCCTGGATGTAGAGTTGTCGGTTTTACTGGCCTGCCGGGGAGTTTTCAACTGATCAAAAGTGGGGACTTTGTCCTCTGCAGTCTCGTGACTACTTGAGACGGCCGCACTCTGTCTCCTCTCGCCTCATCCTTTCACTCATGACCCACTTGGTGCATAGGCACAATAAATTAAGTCCGGTCGACGTACCGAATCCGCTCCATAAAATTCTATACTATTCCATACCTATTAAAGCATAAACTGTAAGATACAGCGTGTCTTGGTCTTCCGGAATACAATATTTGGATTCATTAACGTTTATTTGCTTTTAAACACAGTTTTTTCCCCCTTGTTTTCCATTTATATCTCGCCTTTAACTGCAATGGTCATATCGGCGGCCGTTCTCCTTTGGAACATATCGCTGGTGTTAACTCATATACGTTGGGTTTTAATCATTAGAGCATGCTCACATTCACTCTGTCATTCATACTTCCAGACTCTGGGGAAGATGGATAATCATCGTGGTTGGAGAAAAATCCTCACCCACAGCAGGGAATCGAACCTGGGACCCCTTGCGCAGCAGGCAGATGCTCTACCAACTGAGCTACGAGGCCAGCATTTTTTTTTTTTTCCTCGAAACGTTAATACAAATAATTTCTCTAAAATTTTATATATTTCATTTCAGTAAAATGCATATTCAACACCTACAAAATCTGAAACTCTCAAAGATTTGTGTGCTGTCTGCAAAATGTTGACGAAGTTGCACTTCCGGATAATGAAGCCACATTAGAAATAATGGCCATCTCCAAAAGACCAGCTCGCTACGGAGGCAGATTTGGTGACTAAATTTTCTTATTTACCAATTTTAAATATTTTAATTTCTTGATTCCACGCTGCAGTGAGCAGGCCAAAAGGTCTCCGCACTTATTCCAGCTCTTGTTTTGTCCTGAAGCAGAGATCGTCAGACATGACCTTCCCCACAGCTTCTTGCCTAACGACTACGAGAGCAGTTACAGCAATGATGAATGCCGCTTGTCTGCCGTAATGACACATTGGGTTAGGTCAGTGTGTTAATGGTCTTCCATCACTAGACATCACTGCTTATTTTCTACACTTCCCACGTGGACAAGTCTAAAGTGTTAATCCAGCAACAATGGTGTGGTCCACTAACTCCAGAAATTTATACTTACTGTAGGTAGTTTCACCAAAATGTACATGTACAATGATAAATTAAACTCCCTTAAGACTGGGTTTATATTAAGACGCATCTTTTTTACTTGTGCTTTGTTCGTTTTCTGCCAAAAGAAGCAATGAATAAAATAATACGAACTGTTTTTTTTTTTTTTTTCATTTTAAAAAGTCTAAAATTCGTTTTAAAAATAGTCTTTAAGGATGGCGATAACATGGATGAAATAATGTCCACAAGGGTACAAGATCCACTGGATTGCAATGCCTAAACAGCAGAAGGAGCTATACTTAGAAACAGAGAGTAAATTCCACACGCTACCAAGGCTGGGCTTATTACATTAACATCTGGAGTTGGCAACCGGTCTCCTTGCATTCTCCAGTTTGAGCGTTTCTGGACGCTGCTTTGATGCACCTTCCTCTATACAGGCGACATGCCAAAATTATTCTTAAATAAAGATAAAAATTTATAAAATTTCTTATATATATTAATGAAAAAACGAAATAATTTAAATTATTATATAAATATATAACTCCTAGTTTTGACTTAAAAATACACTTTAATTAAAAAAATCTTTATAATCTTAAATTTAAACTCAGGTGTCCTCAAGGGAGGAGTTAAAGAACTTTTAGCAATACACCATCGTGTTGTACCGTGCAACATTGAAAGGAGAGAATTATGGTGGCATAAAATCTACTCTATAATCCGCCTACCGACATAGATAACCACTAAAAAATTCAAGGGCAGTATAGGATTAGAATTTCACTACGGAGGGGATTCGGTACTAGGCCATTATGTTGGGCCCATTGTACCTAGGCCCCAAAGTGGGGCACCCTGGGAGCAAGGATGAGGCGAGAGGAGACAGAGGGTGGCCGACACAAGGATCCACGACAGTGCAGAGGGTAAGGTTCCAGCAGTTTACTTAGAGACTTCCCCCGACAGGCTAGGACGACGGACACGCTCCCCTACTGCGGGGCGGCAACGAGCCCAGCAGCCGAGCCCCAAAGTTCCCTGGCTGGCTGTCCCGAAATGGTTCCAGGAGAGGCGTGGAGACCAGCAACTGAACTTCCGGAGGAGGAAGTAAGTTTTCCTCAGAGCATATCTCGCCATGCACCGCCGAGATTATAACCGACATTTCTACCCTCAAAGAGACCACCAGATGAGAGATGATGTGAAATGATAATGGAGATGAAATGAAGGGACAGGAAATTGGAGAGATGTAGGTAATTGATCTACCCAGCATTCGCCTAGCGACCCGGGAAAACCCTCGAATAAACCATGGGCCAGGTATGTTGGCCACGGGAATCGAACCCGGGTCTCCCGAATGCGGGTCACAGACGTACCCACCTGAGCCATGCCACTCGGTAAGGGCAGTATAACAGGAATTGGACCCGGGCCTACCGAATGCAAGCCTCAGAAGCTACCGCTTTGTTTATCCCAGTAACTCCTCTCCAATTGTGGCCCTCCAGTTTGAAAGATAAGCACTAATTAATCCCAAAAGATGAAGGTGGGAGTGTAAAGCCACCTTTCATTTTTACATGGTGTATAACATGATACATACTCCTATTTTGTCCTGCATTTTAACATTAACATATAAACATGAACGACTTCATTCCTATATCTACCTCTAAACTTCCGCTGTAGAAGTGATTTTCTATAATACAAAAAGAAAGCATTTAAATTATAAGGTTGGGCTATTTGTATAAAGATCTAGGTTGCGCTCTAATTGCGTGCATTAAATGGCAGAAAAGGGAGTGCATCACTCAACACTTACTCACACATATCCTTCCCACTTAATCAGTTCTATACAGTACAGGATTCTAATTGAAGTGTTAATCTGGTAGTTAAATTTTTGGATATTTTCTATAATATAAAATGAAAGCATGTATCAGTCATTTAAATTATAAGGTTGGGCTATTTGTGTAATCACCTATCTAGGTTGGGCTTTAATTGGTTGCATTAAATGGCAGAGAAAGCGAGTGAATCATTCAACACGTATTCGCACATATCCTTCACACTTAACCAGGGATAGGTATACAGAATTCTAATTGAATTGTTAATCTGGCAGCTAAATTTTAGGTTACCTTCTCCTATGGTTTGTTTCAATTGAATTTCAAGCGAGATTTCTGTACGAACGATTCTGTACTCTTTCTAGTTCACATTTTCGCATTTCTTACATATTTCTAATAAGGCTTTAACTTCAGTGTTCTGGAAATAATTTATCACTTGGTAGGTTTTAGGGCACTGTAGAATTTACTTGTGCATAGACTATATACGCACAAATTACCACAAAATATTAACAAAACACACTTTCTAATCTTTATTCTGTTCCTTAATTTATTTTACATTTTGTACTAAGTATATAAAATGCCTATCTTCAACAAATATCAGGTTAGAAGCATAATATTTATGTATGATCTTAAAACCAAATTATTTGGTAAGTAGCTTGAAAAAATGTATTGTGCAGCAATTGAAAAATATATTTAATCCAGTATTGAGTTTTTCAATTTCTAGATATTAATATTCTGAGGTGCATAAAAGTAAAATTTGACAAATGATAGGTGAATCAAAATCGAAAAGTGAATAACTGAAGTTATACCTCAAATTCAGCAAAAAACATGATTAAATATTCCTACAAGAATGTTTGCAAAGATGGCTATACTTCTAGCTTTGATAAAATGAATGTATAATGTTAAGAAGTTTATGCATAAAGAAGGTCGTCAACATCATTATTTACCTGGCGTATTGTGCCAGATATGCCAGTTACGTTTCCAAAAAAGGTTGATCTATCTTGTACATGGCCCGCCCTGAATTTATATTTACAAAGGTTTATATTTTATTTTGGTAATATATAAATAACATTTCAGTTTAGATGAGCCATCCTTTTTCTCTTTGTTATTATACAACATATTTATATTTTCCACTTTTAAAGGCTTCTTATATCTTCAGCTGTAATTCCTTCTACACTATTTATATCTTCTACACTTCTTAAAATTTTCGGTATTGTTCTTTGCAATCTTTTTATGCCAGCAGCTTCGAAGAGTGAACATTTCAGCCATGTAGGAAACACAAGAGTTTTGTGGAGTTCTACTTTAGTTTCTTTACTTTATTTCTTTAAATTTATATTAATTGTCCCATTAATATGATTCATTCTGTTGTACATGTCATTATTAAGATATAAAATATCTCACAGGGAAAAAAACTGAAATATGTAGCTTGTTTTACTATACCTATGTATCATTGCTAACAACAAGTTTGCTTCTTTTTAATGAAGGTTCCCAAACTTTTTTAATATGTGTGCAATTTATATAATTTGATTATGTTTTAAAATTCTGATTACTGCTCTTTTGAAATGCAACCTTCATTTTCAGTAAATATAACTGGATGGTCTGCAACTTACATGCAAATGAATAGTTTAAACCACATAAAGCTCTCAATTTTAAATGACCACGTTCTTAGTGGGAAGTAGAAAAGTCCGCCTCGGTGGCGTAGACGGTAACGTATCTGCGTCACGTTCAAGATGTCAGGAGTTCGAATCTTTTAAGGTGAGTTACCTGGATAAGGTATTTTCCGGGGTTTTCCCTTATCCTGAGAGATGAATGGCGGGTAACTCTTAAGCACTATGGACCCTGTAGTCATTTGAACGTCATTTCACCCATTTCATTCATCCTCCGATATGACAATGTTGGAGGACGTAAATTATCAAAACAAACTACAAAAATGGGAAACAGAAGGAGAGAAGGGAAGACTAAAATATAAAATAATCTTAAGAAATAAAGTGAAACATATACTGACCTCCACCCAAGATCAGTCAAACTGATGCTACTGTGTCTATGTTCAAATGACATCTGGTGAAAGCGAAGCATTTGAAGTATGGTCTATATTTAACGAATAAGAATCCAAGGAAATAACGGTTATTTATGGTTTTATGGTATATAGTAAAAAAAAATTGGCAAATTCAAACGTATTAAACGTAACACCCGAAAATAAATTCATGTAATTCAATTTAATTTCTGAAATTACCGAGTTTTTTGTAATCTTTTCATAATTTTGAGGTCCTTTTAGATAAAGTAGCATTATTAACGGACTATTGGACATACTTACATATCGTTATTTTTATTTACAAACTTCCGACAGATTAGTTATCAGTTCTGATAAAGTATCTGTATTTCTTTTTCTTTTTTACCTCCTTATTACAGCTAATATGAGTTTCTTTTACTTTTGAGGTTTCCATTTTGTTTTAATTACACTGTGGAGCTAGTACTTTGTTTTAAAACAACGAGACTTCTATTATAAAATTGGTATACAGCTTTTGATAATAATGGTTGTGCTTTTATAGTTTATGTTGTATTAGTGAAAAGGTTCTTAATGAATAAAATTGAAATGATGAATATCCCTAGTTAAATTCGTTTTAATTACACTGTGGAGCTAAAACTTTGTTTTAAAACAACGGGACTTCTATTATAAAATTTATATATAACGTTTGTTAATAATGGATAATAATGGATAAAAGTAGTTTTATAATATGAATTTTGGATTCTTAAAACAAGCGCTATCTGCTTTAATGGTGCATTGTGCCGAAGCACTGTTGCTAAAAAAACAGGCTACAACGAATGTTACCCCATATTGCCAATGAAACTAGGGGGAGAGAGATCCTGACCAATGGCCTTACAGATCCTTCTTTAGCTTGGTCTGGAACCTGTCAACCCTCATCTCGTTCCACTTTCGCTGATTGACATCTGTCCCTACGCGCCATGTTCCCTCACTGCAGCATACAGCTCCTTCCTGATTCCTGTCGCCCTTGCTGCATTCCCTATATATTTAATTTTAAAAATTATGAAATATATATTAGTATAAAGGTTCCACTAATTTTAAAGAAAGATTTAAAATTTTAATTTTAATTGAGGGAGAAGGTGATTAGCCAGAGTTTTCACTTTTATGTCACCCAGTTTCAACTCCATTTTGTTGAATATGAGTATCAGAAGGCATTTTTGGAATTTGATTGCATGCATGACTGATTTAAGGATTACCTAAAGCAAAAATGGAAGATTTAAAATGTTTTAAAATTGAGTTATTCCAGGAAGAAGTTCATGTCGTGTTCTTATCAGGAAATTTCTCTCTAATTCTGCTAAACCTTTTTTATCTCGTTATGATTTTGATGAATAGGATTAGGGAATTTAGCAACCTCCGCTAACCTTATTTTAAGTGCAGTGATTGCCCTCTCCAGTCTGAATAGTATATTTATAGGCTGATCCAAAGAGGGTGTTCTCGACAGAAGTAGGTATAAGCTGAGGCCATGAAATAAGTGTATTCGGGATGAGGAGTTAAACAGATGTGGAACAAGTTGGCGGGGCATTGGAAGTGTAGTGACGTAAAGAAAACATAGGCAGGTCTAAGTGGTTTGTACTGGTGAGCTGAGGTTTAGATATGTAACGCCGTTCTCATTGTGCAACTGTACACTCCTATCACCTTCTCGATTTCCAGCACTGAATGACGTTATATATTGTCAACATGACAGTGACGCCCTCTTCTATGTGTATCTATTCATATTGTGGCCGACCAGCACATACTTTGTTTTTCGAGTTTCACTACCTCAATTCTTCAACTTAGTAGGTAATTACTTCGAAAATGAACAAACTAACACAACTTTAGTACCTCGTCGTCTTAACTTTTGGTAGTTCAGTTTTGTGTGAGTTTTTATGAGTCTCAAAAAGTCTGGGATCAAAAACGGTTTCACCGGCAAAGTGTGTGACATTAGCTTTTTCTCAAATTTTGAATGCCTGTAACAATCAATGGGCATCGGGCTGCCTTAGATATAAAATTAGCTGGATTTATAAGTTGCTATCTTGCACTCACATGACTTTCACTACTCACTGTCCTAAGAACATTTATTTGTCCCATCAGCTTCATGAGATAAACATTTTCAGAAATTCTTGGACATTGTGATTCCTTATGCTACCACAATATTTGGGGAGTAGGTAGGTAGGCTTTGAGCGATATGAATCAAATGTTTCAAAAGCGGGTCACTATATGATGTTGCTAATATTCCGTTCTCTTTGTAAATCTAAGAGAATAAAAACAATGATGACATCTAATTGAGAAAAATGTAAGTATTATAAAGTGCAATTAGGAATTCTCCAAAATGTTTATTTTAAAAAAAGGTAGGTATTTGAATTATTTTGGTACTTCAACGAAATTTACATCCTTTGACAGATTCTGTCTATCTGCTAGTTTCAGAGTTATGCAGAAGTCAGAATGAAGAGAACTTCTGAGGACATTCCCAGAAGATTGAATATATATAATTTAAATGCGTCACGAAAGTGTCTTAAACACACTTACTTCAAAAAATAGAGACATTTTTGTGTACAATTTCAAAAAAATGTTTCATGTTAAGCATAATTCGTGGTGGGATGATTTGCTTGAGAATATTGGTAACTTATCCTTGCAAGAGCTAAAGTTAATTTATCATGTTTTGCTAGAAGTTTTCTATATCATACCTACATATGAATCTCATGGATATTGTGGTAAAAAAGCTTTAAGATGGCTTTAGAGAGTCTAAAAAATATTCCCAGTGGGATATTGATATTAAATATTTGGGAGGAATCAAAAACTTCCCCTACTTATTATACGTAGTGTAGAAAATGATGTCTAGTTTGTTGTCAATGTAAGGCAACGATGCCTACTTCCTGATAGGTGAGTATGGTTTTATCTTGCAATAGTTAGTAGTTCTGAAGTATAGAATAGATAGCTAAACTGTTCTCCTTTCCACTTGTTTACGGCCCCACTCATGGAGAAAGGAGTTGGCTACAGAACGTATTGTTCAGTGAAAATCGATGAAGCGATGGAGATTTTCTGAGTTCTAAACTAGCTGTTGAAAAAAAAGAAAGAAAACATACTATAACCTCAAAAAATTAACCGGAGTTAACTATGAATGCATTAATGTTAGCAATTATTTGTACAGGAGATAAAGGCACAGAAAATCAATATATGTGGTTATTGTTTTTACATCATAGAATTAGGATAGCACTTAATGAATTAGGACACCACTATCACGAATTTAGGACTCCTAGCACGCATATAGATTTCGTCGTCAAGTAATTTGTTTCCATAATTTTTTACCGTATGCATAAAAGTGTTCAATCCTTGATGTAAAATGTTTCTGGAACATTCAACATGTTTTTGAATCAGCATTTAAACAGCGTTTGTCCATTATGGATATTAGACAGCACTTGTTCAAAAATATCATGGAATTAGGTAGGTAACGTTACTTTAACTTCTGCCATTTTATTAATAAAATCAAAGCGTAAATAACAAGCGTTTAAACCACAAGTAAAGCGTTAAGCATAATCTTATTAGTTTTCTTCTCCAAGTGCAGATGCCTGCAAATATTTCTTTAAGCAGTTGGCAGCGCTCACACAAAAGAAATTCCTTGTGAACACGGAGCAGAAGCGGTGTCAAGCGAAAAGCGAAATTACTGTTCCGTTCTATTTTCTTTTCTGATTTTTTTTTTTTGGGGGGGGGGGGTTTGGGGAATGTAGCCTGTCTCCTTTTCGGCCCCAGTGGTTTCCAATCCCTTTGTTTGCTGCAGTGTGCAGTTTTTTCCCCTTCTTATTTCGTTCTTCTTCCCTTTGGCGAGAGAATCATTAATCAAAACTTAGTAGGGTGGACCAGGACATAAGAACTTTCAGCTGGCAGAAATTGTGGAACACTCTAGCTGTCCATTCTACTGCTTGCTTTCCTTTTCTCTCATTTCTCTTTTTATTGCGTCCTTTTTTGCCTGTCTTTAGTCCTGCACTTGTTTCTGAGCTGCTCAAATCGTGTTTACAATTCTTGCCCCTAATGTTAGGAGCTCAACTAACAGTAATATAAGCGCCTCCCATCTGTCTCTCTAACATTACCTCATTTGGCCCACTCCACCTTCGCCCTTGGTTCTGCATTTGCTAGGTGTTCCAGTTGCTTTCGTCACTGTCTTCTTCAGCCTTTTGTTTTCAGCTTCATTGTTGAGGTTTTTGATTGCAATAAGAACTGTAAACTCATACTAATAAAATGCAGATTGATTTTTCCTTCAACATGCCTTATTCTTTAAGAATTATATTTAGCAACAATAATTTGCTTCCTAAGCAGAACACGAGAACCATGGCTCAAGTCCGTAGACTGACATCGGGAAAGCCGATAAACCATTTTAAGCTAAAGCTACAGTAATGCAGTTTTATTTGAATTGTCTCTTCCTATCTCATTTTGAAACTGAAATACATCCTTAACTATCTCCTGAAAATAAAGAAAACATTTTCCTTACAACTGACGATGAGTTTGCAGGACTGAAATCCTATTTTGAGCTTAAGATGTGTCTATCCTTAAGGATGATGACATTCACTATAGCTGAACCTTATAAATGATGGACTTGTATCTTTCTATTATCTACAGAGACGTTGACACAGTATACAGCGTGCAGATAAACAATTTTGAAATATTTTCAATTTCTACACAATGTCCATGAATGCACACTGCTCTTCAGATCAATTCTGGAGTACTTATCTTCTAATTCTAGTAGTTCTCACCTTAAAAAATCTGAACGTGCGAATACCTAGCAGAGTTTAGCCAGGTAGTTCGCGACACTTTTGTTTAATACCATGGCAAGCGTTCATATGTTTCACAAACATAACATTTTCGTCACATATTTAGTCTTTCATAGAAATTTTGTTTTAATATCTTGAGCACTTTGTGAACATCTGACTTGGGTTTGCTTAATTCAGATGATAATGGCGGAGTCATCATTGAAACTAAAATAAAATATACTAGATTTTCTAAATTTGTCAAAATGTGTCAAATCGATATTCTTTAATCAAAAGTAGCAATTATTTGTGTTGTCACAGTACAACGCATAGTGGTATCTATGGAAAATTACCTTCCATTTTGCATTGAAATTGTGGAATCAACCGGAGGACGTTTACGAATATTTGATTGTTGCATAGGCAACATTCATTACTTTATCACGGTAAGGACGACCTGTGCACAATGGGAAGCTTCACCGGTCACGTAAAAGAAAATAAATCATTTGTGTACTATTATAATTTACTTTTTAAGCTTAAAAGGACTGTTTTTACCCTCTTTTAAAGTCATGAGTCATAAAAAATTAATGTCATTCGAAATGATTGTTTTTTCTGTCTCAGATATTTTCAGGTGCTTTATTGCTATTTTGCTTCTCTTTCATTGGAATTATTTGTAGATAAAATAAAAGTCTATGCATTTTTCAGTTCTACAGTTCTCTGGGGGGTTTGAAATGTATTTATTATAGGTGCAGGCTTAGCTGCTACTTGTGCAAATATTTTAAAATTGGTTCAGGGCTTTCCTTTCCTGAAATTCTCAGAACCTATTTTAATCAGGCTTGTGAAGGGAAAAGAATTAGTAATGTTAATTTGTTTTATGATTTATGAAGTTAGAATTATTCTGAATAATGTTTAAGTGTTAAATTGTTTAAATTAAGTTTCGGAAATGAAATTATATAATTAATCAAATAATTAAAACAATTGTATTGGCTACTATTTTTGACGTAGTAAATAAGTAATATGTAATCACGATGGTGAAGGAAAAATCAATAATCTTCGTTTTGCAAAAAAGGAAAGCGTCTTGCTAAGAGTGAACGCCACAGAAGGCAGATGTGAGGGAAGACGATTGCAAGTTTAAGTGTGCAAGAGTTATTATAAAAATTTTTTAATTTAATATGGTAAAGTAAAAAGGACGCTTCAAAAGGCATTTATTCATTTATATTACGACGTGTTTTTATTCACTTTAAAATACTTAAAACGTAAAATACTTAAAAAGGAATATAGATATTCTTTTATACTTTTGATAAATTGTTTCCTAAAAATATCCGTCCATGGCTACAACTAAGATAAATCGTCTTCATGCATCGGCTCTTGCAGCATCATGGAACTTCATAAAATGATTTCATCACAAAAACATCGTTCCGAGAAGAAAGCACATTTTAAATGATTTCCAAACCTGGAGCTTCCATATAATCACGTGGAGAAGAAGAATCACATACATCAACAAACATTTAAATTATATTATCTCTCAGTTTTGGTTTCTTCAGTTTCAACCTACAATTCATTTACAATTTTATTAATTTATCTAACTATACGTAAATTTCCACTTTCGTGTCCTCTAATTTCTCTTTCCTATTTTTCTGTACGCTTTCTAACATTATCTACTACAGTTATATACTTTACTTCCTACCTCATAATGGTTTATTCTGTATTTGCCTCTAAAGAGGCTTTAGGCTCTAAAAGAATACCCTTGTATAAGAATAACAAGCTTAAAAGCGTGAGTAAATGTCAATAAGTGATGCTGTAAAGTTGTTGGAATACCATATCGTCTGCGACGTTGTTCGATCTTAATGTGACATGCAGCGTCAGCGTTGTTTAGCACTTCTCACAGGCGGACGTCATCTGTTCAACAGGTATGAGCGGACCAATTCTCAGGCAGCTCTGACTTAAGAATGTCGTAAGAACTTGTTCTGATTACGATTATGGATTTCGCTTTCTAAATGTCTGTACGATTTTCTGATGTGCATGACTGTCAGAATAAGGGCACCTCACAGGGTAATCTGAGAAAATTCAGCTATATATTTTATTTGTCATGTGATGTTTTATTTGGAATTTTTAGCCTGTTTTGAGAAAATACCAACTTTCCTAAACAGTTTTACACAAAAGCGGTTCCTAATCTTTATTGGGGATTTTAAGGCCTTTATTCAGCAAAACAACTTTTTTGAGCGGAGAAGAAATGTGTGCAATAAGCAGAAAGAGAGTGCTCTTTTCATACTAAAACGACACTCAAAGTACAACAACACGAATTACTAAACAAATGATAAATTATGCATAATACTCTAAACTAAATCTACGACCAATTTGATCAGGAACTCTTAACAACAAGTAATGCAGGCTTCTGTCCAAGGACAGATTGATTTTGGATCACCCGTGCAAAAGGTCCCAGAAGAGTGTAAGGCATAATCAGTGAACCTGTGTACTTGACTCATATGTGCAAGGTTAACCATCTTATATCCCTTAGATCTGCTTTGTATGGGAAAGCAGATATTAAATTATGCATTGGGAACATGTGCTCAAGTTACAGCTTCATAATGATGTACCTGTATTTGGAAGTGCCCAAATGTGTTTATTATTAATACATTATAAATTATCTTTCAATGAAGTGTTAATGCTAAGTGTTCCAAAAATGAGAAAGTTTCTTGTTTACAAACTTCAAAGGAATAAATGTCTAGAAGTTAAATTACTTCGTTCCTATTCTTTAAAGTTTAATTCTCGTACACAAACCTTTAATGTGCCCACACCTACCACACAGGACATCACGGGTTGAGTGCAGTAATGGAAATGACATGCTCTCTCATGTCGCTGTCCATATAGGACTCTTTGGTGCAGTTTATAAGATGAAGAAATTCCCCATGGACCTCATGTGGTTGAGTGCACCCTTTACCAACCTCCAAGCAGGAAGAAAATCTCAATGCCGATAACGAAAATCGAACCCGGATCTCCACCACACATCTCAGGCAACAGCACTGCGGGAGAGGCCCATTCTGATATCGGCATTTTTGATGGATGAGGTTTAGAAAGGGCATTACAGACAAATAGATAAATAATTTTGGTGGGTTAATGCCAATGTTTAATGGAAGATGTAATGGTTGCATTTTGTCATAAAGGTATTTGGCGAACTTCTGCGTTAAGGAAATGCAGTTGGTTAAACCAATTAAATGAAATTATACAGACAGTAAAACTGTTAGCTTAAAGCGTACCTAGAAATCACTTATGTTCAGAAGGCATGAGGTGTAGAAGCACACCCAGAGAAAGTTCTGAAAACTGGAAAAGCAAAATGATTCTTAGAATAAAGAAGGAATGAAAAAGTGTGAATCATGGGCGAGTGAGAAGCTTTGAATTTAACAATATAAGCAGTAACGTTGGCGGCGAATGATAATATACAGTTGTGTTTTAAAGTCTTACAGAGATGATCCATTATTGACAGTCCATAGAGCCTAAAGACCGCGTTCAGGTAATGGATACTTGGTGGTATTCGCTTAGCATTTCAGCGACTCAGAGCAGCTTACACTTCTGATTGTCATTATTATAAAAGTTGTTATTTTATAACACGTCAGCAGCTAGTAGATATACTATTTTAATAGTTGCATTTGCTCATAAAAGATTCAGAAACGATTAATATTACATGCGCAAAGTCTAGTCGACCGCCAAATCTGATTTGGGTTTTATGTAGTTTGCCCTTAGCTTGATATCACGATTTCCCTTAATACAATTTCCTTATCATCTTTCAAGCTTGTGGTATATGGTGATGCGGGATGGACGGCGCGGATACTTGTGGCCCTGGGCGGAGGCGTTGTGAGTCGCTGTTCTCACTTGGAGAACGATGTCTATCAACACTAGTCCCAATGTTGGTGACTTAATCGAACGCTGGTTCCGAAGACGATTAGGACCTCCCCAAACTTAGTAGCGACCTCTGCGGTCTTTGTGGCCTATCTGCCGTTTCCCCACTTCATTGATTCCTCCTTCCCCACAATTACCTACTCTTTACCCTTTACAGTCACAAAAACACCGCAACTGGTTTCAAATAGCTCATCAGTATCCATTATTAAATTTAAATCAACTCAATTCGTGATGTAAATTATAGCAGACGCACATGTATATCCTAAGTAAAAGATCCCGTAATTCACTCCGTAGCAGCAGATTCGTTGATGTTCGAGATTTGGGAGCGCTACATGAGGGAACTTAGTTGCAGTCCGTTATTATTTTCTGTCTCCCTCTGCTTACCGATTGTCAAATCATCTCATGACAGGTAGAGACAGAAGAAAATGGAGGCGTGAGAGTTTAGAGGGAGAAAGAGGGCAGATATTAGAAGAATGAGAATAAAAGAATACGGGAGAGGAAGAGAACGGGAAATGGAGATTACAGAATGATTTGATCAGTTTGCATAGCAAAAGGAATGGATCTACTAATGAAATGTGTAGTGTTTAACGCCCGCTTTTACTACATACGGTACCGCAGGCGATGACACATGATAAATGAGATGAAGATGGAGCACCGGTGGAATGAGATGGCGGGGGAAACCGGAGATCCCGGAGAAAACCCGCCCCAGCGCCGTGTTGTCCACCACGAATCTCACTTTGCGGTCGCCTGGGATGGAACCCGGGCCGCCTTGGTGAGAGCCAAGCGGTCTAACCACTGAGCCACGGCATGACCCCTGGATCTACTAATGTTGAGTATACCTATACCTCTCATCCTGTAGAAGTTTCATCGAGTCTCCTAATGCACATGTGCAGATCTAGAGTAACGAACGTGCTGGCTTAATAAGCAGGAGTTTGTTGAGAGGGCTAAGAGCCACAGACTTTATAAGGCTATATAGAATTGCATACGAGTAGCAAATAGCGTCAAACATTAATTTGGCAGACACTATCACTCCATTGAGACACAACATCACATTTGCGCATCAATCTGAATATTAACATTGTAAATATCTGGAAATCCTTATGTTTTCTTAACACTTTTATATGACAAGTTATTTCTATAAGTGTCCAACGGCTACAAGCGAAACGCTCATGAGGATGTTTTTGAAGCATTTATTCGGAAGGCGGTGTATTGATCCTTGAAATGAATGACCTTCATTATTAATGATTTTTAATTACCATCTCTGATACATAGATCAATACATGATAGATTATTGCATATCACAAATTTTCAAGATATTCAAGAGACATTCAAGAGGTCCTTTCTAAAATTCAAATCAGGAAACTTTAGGGATCTTTTTCTCTCACAATTACGAGATCTGGATATCCTGGTGCTCAATCTCATTCCCTTCCCCACTTGACTGCAGTTCCTTTTCTTTCATTATCTTATTAGTTAAAAAAAAACTTATAAATGGCATTTATATAGATTCTAAAGTATTAGAAAAACGCTTTTTGATCTAAGACTTAGGCAACCGTCTCTTCAAGTTAATTCATCGATGCGTTCTCCTTCCGGTAGAGGTACACTATATATAACTTCTTGTATAACTAAACAGATGCGAAAGTTAAATGCATTGTTTTAAAATACTTTGTAAGGAGATTCCAATCGCTCCCCCTGCTTAGATCTTACTTCTGAGGTTCTAACTCAGCCACACAAGCGAATGTTTTTAATCTGATTCACAGTGAGCGTATACATACATGCTAGATTTACGAGGGCTGTTCAATAAAGAATGATCAGATGTTTTGTTTTGACAACGTACCTTTACTCGTCCTCATAATTTTGATGGTCCTTCTCAAAATAATCTCCCCTGGATGCGATTCACTTGTCCCAGCGTTTCTGCCGGTCTTCAAAGACATGATGGAAACCATTTTTGAGAGATCCTTCAAAATCGCCTCCGCAACCTTCACCACTGCTTCTAATGATGAATAATGCTTTCCACGAAGCAGTTTCTTCAATATAGGAGATAGAAAAACGTCACATGGGTTTAAATCCGGACTATAGGGAGGGTGAGGGATGCACTTCACTTTGATTTTTGCAAGATATTCAGCAACAACATTGACAATATGCGGCCGCGCAATATCGTGGTGAAGCATCCAGCCTGCTTCACGGAAATGTGGTCTTTTGAGCCTGATATGGACTTGCAATGTTTTCAGGACATCCTTGTGGTGATGTGTGTGCGGGTACAACACTCTGATAAACCATTCCATGAATATCAAAGAATGAGATGACCATGGCTTTCCCAGCAGAAGCAACCACTTTTGCTTTTTTGGGGGGTTGGTGATGAAGGAGAGTTCCACACTGAGCTTTGCTGTTTGCTCTCAGGATCAAAATGATGTAGCCAAGTTTCATCAGCAGTGATTACGTTTGAAAGAAACTCCGGATCTTCCTCTAACGTCAGCTTTAACTGCATGCAAACCTGCAAGCGAATGTTCTTTTGTTCGGGAATCAACAGTCTTGGAACCCATCGCACACAAACACTTCTTATGTGTAATGTTTCTGACCAACGTGTGGGTGGCAACCAATGAAATGATCAGTATTTCAGAAAGTGATTTTAAGGTAATTCGTCGATCCTCCCTCACAATGGCAGCAGCAGTGTTGATGTTTTCTTCCATAAGAGCAGTAACTGGAGCACCGGGTCCACCTTCCTTTGAAATTGATTGTCTCCTCTCTTTAAACATTTTAAACCACCTTCGTGTCTCACTGTAGTTGCTTTGATCAAAATAGCCTTAACTGTTCGACATAGAAAATCTTGAGGGATAACAGGGTGACCAAATAATTTTCTGTAGAACCCAGTATCTGTTTTGAGTGCCAATGATTTGCAGAAAATAAATAAATTATAACGCATAAAAATATAGAGTTTATACATCCGGGACCTGTGGCTATGCTGAAAGACTAAGACGCTTTCCTTGTTCTCTCATCACGTTTTGCTGCTGATTCATTCACAGGCCCTTGTCGTCTCTTGCACGCTATGCGCAAATATTTATTCACATTTAAACGTAGCCGTATATGGCTACTCAATTATTTGACCATCCCAACACTTCGAGTCATGTTGCTTGTACCCAGAAGGTCAATTCATGAACGTTAAAGCAGTTGGAGCGAGAGAGAAGAGAAAAAAAGGACGGAGAGAAATGAGAGAAACAGAAAGTGTTTTGTTTGCATGACGAGATGGTGGACCTTGGTTTTATGTTTACTTAAGAGCAGCAAACCGTATGGGGAAAGGTGGCTTCAGCTTGTGGGAAAGAGTTGGTGTTCTGTAGAGCATCTAGGACGCACGAGTGCAGCGAACCGTTCATACTACGTATTCCGAATTATTTATAAAGTGAGTTAATGTGTAAAGTTGTGTCTTGGTACATGAGGAATGTTTGCAACAGAAGCTACCAGGTATGTCGCTCAAAATCATAAATACACTTCTTATTTTGTCTACTACGTAGGAGGTGGAAGTAGTGGATAACACCCAAAACATCGATGATGGGATTTTCTTAACTCCTTGAATCTAAACAAAAAGGCATTTTCTGAAAATGAAAATTGTGTTTCTGTGTTACTTTAAACAGATTAAGTCAACTTGATCTTTAAGATATCATTTTCCAAGGATGCCAAATGAAGATTTTCAAGGGAGGGGAAACACTTAGGGGCTATACTTCGCAAAGAAACATTTCTTCTTTAGTTTTGTTTCGCACAAAAGCGGCTCTATCGATTTTGATTAGCATACCATACGTTTAAATTAATCTAATAACAAAAATGTAATGTAGATCTTCAATGTTTTGGTATGTCTTCAGAAGTCCTCTTAATACTGGATGACTTTTGCATAACTTTACTGATAAAGCGCATCTTACTAATAAAAGTGTAGATCTACAACACTCCCAAGTCACACGGAAAAGTCAGTCCTCACACCTATCTTAAAACACATCTCAGCAGTTTAAACAAGAAATTGTAGAATACAGAATAGATTCTGCAGACTGAAACATAAGACTGAACCATTTTAGTGGTATTCTTTGTTATTTGTCTGAATTTTACAAATACTAAATGTTTCCCAAATGTACGTTATTCATTTTGTTTATTTACTGTCCATACAAAGAGAATGTAGTTTTAAAAGTGTAAGTAACATAGCGACCAGTTCTTTAAAGATTTGACTGCCACATTAGCATTAAGAATGTCATATAGAGTGAAGAGCACTTCAGTGGCTCTTTCCACAAAATTAAAGGTATATAATTTATTTGAGCGAAAATTGATTAGGCATTCAGGAAGAGTTTTTTTTAAATATAGATTAAGGTATTATTTTTGGGATGGTTTAGGGTTAGTTTCTTATTACTTAGTTATTTATTATCACAATGTAAAACCTTATAATGCCGGTATACTTATTGCTTTATCAAATCTGTCGTTATTATTATTAATGTTAATTTGATTAACTTTAAATTTGTTAATTTGCTTTTAGTCAAAATTCTTAGTCATTTTTGAGAAACTAAAATTTTTCGAAAAGTGTTGGATATAAGTTTGGCCTAGGGATATCTGAATTAACATATCTTCAGATTAAGCTGAAATTCATATTTAATCAATTTATCTTATTCAAATTATGCTGCTCACAGACAGAAGTGTACACACATGCACATACAGAAATAATTTTTTAAAGCAGCTTATTTTTGGATTCAGAGCCTCCCAAAATATCTCATCTGTAGCAAATTTGAATGGAATAGGAAAAATAAATGTGTCAATCAATTGTACTGGGTGTGCCATCAGCAAATGAAGAAACGGAAAGAACGGCTTCCCCATTCAAGAGAAATGATACATACACAGTAGAAGGACGTAACGTTTATTTAACTATAACTTCAGGTGACTGTACCTATCATTTAATGGTGTACAGCTTTTAATTTTGTGAAAATAGATGAAGTGATGCAAAAATTATTACGAGATGTTATCACGTTAAACACAGTAGAGTATCTTCCACTTGTTTTACAGTAGCAAATCTAAGGTTTAATAAATATTAGCTATGTAAAAATAATTTTCACGGAGTACATTAGACAAAAACCTAACTATTCCTATTTCAAGTTATGAAAGTTGGCAAACCAAAACTATAATAATTTTATTACGACTCTAAACAAAATATCTATATACACACTTAAAAATTATTTGGTTCTTATAAATATAAAATTAGATCATTTGAATTTATTTTGAAGCAAACCTAAATGTTTAAGACATATTTTTGAAGCCCAATATCAATTTCTGCCAAATGTGTGTAAAATTTACTGGGTTTTTACAGGTTAGAATTATTAAATTTAAAATCGTTTTAGGAATATAATCAGCGAAGATTTTTCTGTCAGTATTATCCTCCTTTTTATTTTTATTTTAATTAATTTGATTAGCCTCATGGACATGTGGGTAGAGCATGCCCTGATTTCAGTCCTACATCTACCATGTCAATTTCTTGGATCAGGATGATTCCCTTGGTAACCATGACGGTACCCCTATGGCATCAAGGGCATGTTCTAGATACGTCTTAGAGGTAGCCCATCATAAACCGGTTATAGTTTGCGCTATGCAGGAGCATTACCTCTTAAGGTCAAGACAAACATTAGTTCACTTATGTTTACTAATTCTATTACGTGTAGTATGATAGAGGAAGCACCGTGTTCCAATCTAAAATCCGATATCGAAGTTTCACCACAAATGTGTGTTTTGAAGCCCGCTGATTCACAGGAAAGAGGTTTTTAGAAAAAGTTCCGCAGTGTGTTTGGGCGTGTCCATGAACAGCTTAACTCAGAAACATTAAGCAAGTTAAAAAAAATGCTCATTATGTGGGATAATTTTCAAACATTTTGATTTTTCCAAAAAATATTCTAAAGAATTTGATTAAAATGTTGGTTTAAGATATTTTGACGACAGATAAAATGAACATTTTGAACTTTGTTTGATATAGCTTTTGACCTTCTCTTCGTTCTGAATGTATTTTGCATAACTGGTAAAGCTTAAGAAATAAACAATATCTTACTAACAAAAAATGTAGATCTCATAGAATACACACTTCATGCCAGATATGTTTTGCTGTAGAGTTAACTATATCCGAGATATTCTTTTTTATTGGTTTAAATTTTCCAGCTCTTATACGTAAACTCATTCCTAAATGGGAAGTCATTTCATCTCTCACTTCCTCCTCTCTCTCTGTGTATCTATCTGTCTCTATCTACCGTTCTTTCTTGACCATGCAAAGAGAACGAATTTCAAGCCATCACATAATCGCTATCTCTTGAAAGTTTGGACTTTTAAAGCTTATTTTATTCCTTTAATATTTTGTACCTGCAAGGATATACGCAATAACCGTTTACAAATGTTGTATTTCTATTAACGTGAAATATATTGCAAAATAAGCTTTGTGGTAGGTTGATGAATGGGTGGAGAAAGTCATGTGAGTGCACACTTTTATTTCTCTTTTCAATTAAATTGAATGTACATGTTCAGTGTGTTCTTATGTAGTTGTCTCTCTCACGATATGAGACTGTATTACCCTGAATAGGTTTAGAATTTAAATGTAATCTATTATGCCTTCATAAGGTAACATAGTTTGTTTTTTAAGAATACTGCAACTTTTGTTTCTTGATGTAAATAATAAATTAAAAGTTCTTTCAGAAATCATAAAAGCAATTATAGAATCTATTATGTAATATGCAGTTACTTTACTATTGGTGTGCATGAAATAAAATGACATGTAGGTGGAAACTTTTACATTGCCTGTAATTCTTAGAAACGAAATTTCTGCTAGTTTATTTCATATGTCAAATATTAGCTATATATATATATATCGCTTATGCAGAGGAAAACACCACATGGAAGCTACAGATAAACAAAGACAAAATATTTACTAAACCCAAATACTGATTACTATGAAAATATATAAGAAAAAGATAAAATCCATTTAAATTGCAGCATACAATATCTATTTTAAATACGTAACAATCACCTAAAGAAAAAACACTCTCCTGATTTTGTTCCTTGACTCTACCTTATCATACACTTTGCAATAGACTATCATTTATTATTTAGTAATTAAATATATCGCAATGATGGAACGTCAGCAGTTGCTTTATTTGCAGAGGAAGAGGCACAGCTAATCATACAGAATAAGTTATACAAAAGAACGAGCAGAGCCATCTGCAGCCATTTCTTCATTTTGAATGATGGCCAGTTTTGACCAGCAGTGAGCGTATACGCTGAACGGAAAGGTCCATATTTTTCAATGTGCCTTCACATACACGGTGATATCAGGGCTGTCAGTTCTAAATGACCACTGACACGGACGGCGAAAGACCAACTTGCTTTCATGGGAAGACGAAGATGACGTCAAACTTTGGCAGTGAAGAACAAAAGCGATGGAAATCGAATGTCTCTATCAAACCCCAATTGGATGACTTTACTGCGTCTAATAGAAAGGTTTTAAAACCAAGTGTTTGGGAGCTGAGAGTTGTAGATGAACACGTTAACTTTTTCTCTTTTGTTCTTCATCTTGTTCCAGTTAAAGCGTAGTTTAGTGCACTGTAATGGCAGAAAGTAAAGAACGCAAACGAGATTGCCTGAAATGAACTGTAAATGGATATAGGGTTTTGAAAAAAAAAAGGAGTTTATGTCCAGGGTTTTGTTCTTTTAATGCGAACTGAATGATGGAATGAAACACAGTAGTTTAAACTGGCCATCAAACACAACATAAATGTCCAATAGAGACATCTGTGTGATAAAAATAAAATCTGTTCAAAGCAGTTTTCGTTAAAGCAGTCCTATAAACATCTGATATAAACATAACATGAAAAGTTAAACCAAGGCAATGAAGATATTTCTTAATTAGACTGAGATATGTATGAATAAATGTGATAACAAATAATTTTCAAAATGCTTTATGTATACAGTATTTTTTTCTTTAGTGCACCTTAACTTTGCAATTTAAAATGAAGTGAAAACGAAGCAAAACCTGTGGGTACCTTGAAATATTTAAAATATGGGGTAGGTACGGTTACTAATGAGTAGATCTAAAAACGCAACGAGTTCCTAAAAAAAATTACTGCAGAAAGACATAAAGGGGGTCTTGGTGGAAAAAATTAATGTATTGGTTGTTTTTTTCACTGGAGGCTTTTTACATAAACAGGAGTGTTTAAAATATGTATATGATTTAATCGCTAAAATAAAATAAATTAAGAAGGTTGATTTTGTGAAATTCCTTGCAGTTGTGTGATTTTTTATAAATATAGATTTTTCAACTCTATAGATGAATATGGTTTATGTTTGTTAATTCCAAACCTCCTCTTATGCATGTAAAAAGAAGTACAATTTTTCATTTCAATTTAATTTTCAACATCTCTGTGAAATCTACAAGGTATGGAAAGGATTAACGGTAGTTTGTACAGTTTGTTGAGAAGCATCCGTCTCTTAAATTTTATTATTATGTAAACACTGATTTAACACGAGATTGACTAAGCATCATTGAAAAACTTGAGTTTTGTACTGTTTGATTTAGTCACCATACTATGCAATTGCCTAATTTTATATATATATATATAATTCAGAGTACAGAATTGCCAATGCATTGCCAATTCCTCACTTATAGTAAGCTCAGGAAGTATTGTAGTATTATATAATCATCCAAATATTCGATGTCAAAATTCACTGAGATAGCCATTTTAGGGTTAAATGAATAAAAAGAAATATAAAAGGATCTTATGTATGTCTGCTAAACAGGAAACCATGCTTGGTATTTAACTTCTGCATATTCCAACGATGTGATGTACAAACTTTCAAGACATGCTTCACGCCAAACTGCTCTTTACATCTAAAAATGTTCCTTATATTATAATTTCTTTACCGTAGTTGCAGCTATTTTGGTTAATTAAAACATCACCCAATTATTATATTTGCCAAAATATATTGAACTATATGTTGAATTTTTGTATAATAACCTCTGAAGTTCCTTTAATTCTCAATGCATTTCCGAAACTGGTGAATATCACAAATAGAAAGAACCTTACTATGCAAAACACATTGCTTGCATATGAAGTAGCCATTTATGACATATTCGCGGTTATTTGTTTAAATTTTCAAATAAATTATACTTTTTTCAAATGAAAATCATTCTCTGTTTTGTCGTGGTCACACGTTTCAATGAAAGTTTAAATCATCACTTAGCGACACGGTTTTAAAAATATCATACGAGTTTCTTTATTTACTGCCTCATATAACGAAATAGATGAATGTGAACTGAAAATGTATATTGATTAAGAAGAAGGAGCTTGAATAATAAAGCTTTTTCAAGAATTGTTTTAGAATAATGAGTGGATAAATTTATGTCAGCACAATACATACTATTTTAAACATATATTTAAAACGCAAGTATTGCAAGTACAATCGTT
Source organism: Mantis religiosa (assembly GCA_030765055.1). Lineage (NCBI taxonomy): Eukaryota > Metazoa > Arthropoda > Insecta > Mantodea > Mantidae > Mantis > Mantis religiosa. Next base: position 86,993,473 of record CM060955.1, on the reverse strand, counting down.
ATATATCGACCTAAAGAGGAAATTGCAATCAATTTTGCTACACACCTATATATAACCTTCTCTTATGTCAGTCTTCGCAGTTTTTGCCATTTACTTATCAACTTGCACACACAGAAAGGTGAAGAGATCTAGAAAAAAATGTGGCACTGATAGTGTAGGAGGGTGAAGATGCAACTACTTGAGCTAAGACTGTACGCAAACATTGGGGAAAAACTTTTTTTTGTTGCGTAGTTAAATAGTTCGCACTTTTCTGCATATGGTATAGAATATTGACATATTATAATTATAAGTATACTTAAACGCAGTTTAAGAATATACTGACAGTCGTCAATATATTAGCTTACTGTGTATCTATTTACAAACTTTGGAATAAATACAGAATTGTTTCATTTCGGAGCCTATGAAAGAGCTTGTTTTTAGGGTCATGTTTGTTGCGTATGTTGGCATGGATATCGTCTTCTTTATTCTATTGTCCTTAGAACTCATGTTTCCCTAGTTTTGTTATTCTGTGGCTGTGGCTTCAGCTTTTTTTAAGCAACTGTCCCTTTAGTATTTATCTAGCTGAAAATGTAGTTGTGTAAGAAGATGACACTACCTAAAGGCGTTTTTAGAAACGTAAGAACAAGGGCAATAGATTCTACAGGACAGGACCCTTGCCTCTATAAATCAATGTAAATGATACCGACCATATGCAACTCCTCAAGTCGCTTCGAGAAGTTACAAACAAATGTAAACATTAATGTAAATATAAACTGTGTTGAAGGCTAACTCAATCTAATATTGTGATAGACTTAGACATTTTAAGACGAGTGGTAGAAGAAACTGTGTCATGCAGAATATGTGGTGGTGAGGTCAGGTAACAAGAATCGAGTGCAAAAACTGGTGATACCTATAGGAAATAAATTCCAAATTGTATGCCTGAATTGAGGTTATGAAACGTCATTTCGCTGCTAATAGTGATCTCTATGAAAACAATGTGAGACTTGTTTATGGGTTAAGTTGCATTGGCAAGCAACTTGGAACTGGTGAAATATTGGGTGGTTTATGAACTTACCAAATCCCCCTACAAGATGCTTCAAATATACAACACTTTCTGGAATTAACCTGCAAAATGTCGCAGAAAATTCCAAAAGAGCTGTTGCCAAAGAAGCTGTGTTACTAAATGAAAGTAATGAAGATGTTTTAATCAAACTCCAGAGTAAACTGTAAGCTATAGTTCGTATTGGAAACTTTAAGGCTGTTTTTCTAAAAATTAATTGTTTTTAAACATTTGACCCATTTTTTCAGAAACGATTGTAGATATGTACATATAACTTTTACTGGTTATAAAAGTAGCTTCAGAAATGCTGTGAATCTAAAAACACAGTAATTTAATTAATGAGCTCCGTGTAATATTGTTTTTAATGCTAAACATAAATAAAAATAAGGAATGAGAATCAATATGTATAAATTACTTCATACTGCAAATACAAGCTTCATTGTAGATCAATAGCTTCTCTAAGAACCACATAATATGTTATAAAATTTTCATGTATGTGCTGTTAATAGTTTCAGGGGGAAAAAAGGTCATCAAGTTGCATATTTAACATAGGTGAGATAGGGCGTATCATTTTACCTTGTAAGGAGAAAGGGTAGCAATAGGAAATGGAAGAACTAATATCTTTTGAATGCATAGTTTAGTTGCCCTGCCAATGTGAGGAAGGTGTTCAATTTTGTAAATGTGTGGAGTGTACCGGCGCTGCTTGATCAATACTCGAGCCGAGCAGGACTACATGTTGAGGGGGTGAGGGGTAGTGAAAGTAGAGGTGGTGAGATTCGGCACAAAAACACGCTGGGGAATCGCACGGCGAAGAGAAGACGTGTTCCTCCTGAGATGAAGCAGAATTGTTTTTTCTTGCCCCTCCGCTCTCTCTGTGGCTAGACGAACAGCTGATTGACAGCGATGTGCGTGCCACATGGTGGCAGACTGGGAAACATACCTTAAGTAAAGTCTTCTTTCTTATCGACACTTAATTCTTGAAATATTTAGCGCAGTGGTCTAGTAGTACTTAGTTGCTCTATTTTCCTCTTCAGCATCACCATGGGACTGTTCCTATGATATTAAAAATGTTTATTCCATTTATTTGTTACCATATTACCTTAGAAACGTACATAGTATTTAATTGCAAGAACCATTTTGTGAGAGAATAAAAAGTAACAAAACTTATTCATGCAAATGGTAACGTGGTTTATGGGAACTTTGTTGACATTCCTTTATCAGGGAATTAGGAGGTTTATATTCCCGCTGAAATCCCGGTTTTGAATTTTTGGGTGGAGTACAAATCGCACAAGCGCGAGCGTATGTGTGAACAACGTACCGGAGCTTCAATAAAGAATGATAATTTTTTTTTGACAACATACCTTTACTCATCCTCATAATTTTGATGGTCCTTCTCAAAATAGTCTCCCCTGAATGCGATGCACTTGTCCCAGTGTTTCTACCAGTCTTCAAAGACACGCTGGAAACCATTTTTGAGAGATCCTTCAAAACACCCTCAGCCTTCACTACTGCTTCTGATGATGGATAATGCCTCCCACGTAGGCATTTCTTCAAGTTAGACAATAGAAAAGTGTCACATGGGGCTAAATCTGGACTATAGGGAGGGTGAGGGATGCAGTTCACGTTGATTTTTGCAAGATATTCAGCAACAACATTGGCAATATGCAACCGCGCATTATTGTGGTGCAGCATCCAGCCTGCTTCAAGGAAATGTCTTTTGCGTCGGATATGGACAATATGCAATGTTTTCAGGATATCCCTGTAGTATTGTTCAGTTACTGATGTGTGTGCAGGTACAACATGCTGTTAAACCATTCCCCGAATATCAAAGAATGAGATGGCCATAACTTTCCCAGCAGAAGCAACCACTTTTGCTTTTTTGGAGGTTTGTGATGAAGGAGATTTCCACACTGAGCTTTGCTGTTTACTCTCAGGATCAAAATGATGTAGCCAAGTTTCATCAGCAGTGATTACGTTTGAAGGAAACTCGGATTTCCTCTAACATCAAACTTTAACTGCATGTTACCTCCATTGCAGCGGTAGACGATCCTGAACATGTATGAACTTGCCTGGTTCTTACAGGTGGGAACTAGGAGTACAAACAATGAAACTACTACGGCGTGTTTGTTTCACATTAAGCTAACAGAATATAATAAGATTCAACTTTAGTGCGAAAAATTATGACCGTAAAAAATTATGACCATTCTTTATTGAACAGCCCTTGTAAAAATCTGATGGGTTTTACTCACATCACTTCCTCTGTTCCTGTAGAAACTACTTTTAGTTTTGCATCCTTGAAGGACGCTGAACTTATTACAGATTGGTATTCATGTGATTTTTTGTTTATGAGTTATTAGGCAGCTTCGAAATATTTCTCTGAAATCTGAGCTCTGAATTTTTGAGTAAAATACAATACAATAGGAACTAGTAGAGAAAGTAAAATAGATTTACAAAAATTGGCGAAAAATTACATTGACAGAACAGTAAAAGAAGGTTAAGCATTCTGGTGTATCGTGAATTTTTCGGAATCAATGGTTTGAACATCATGAACTATTTTAATGTGGTAGCAAGCATATGAGACAAATGCTCCAGTTTAGGGACGATTATTGTATTTTTGTACATATTCTGATAAGTCACTAATATCTCAAAGCTTAGATGAATCAGAATTGACATCAGATCGGACAATGTCAGTGTGTTGATATCGATAATAGAATCGATACTATACTAGATGATACCAACCTGATAGCATAGGTAAAATCAACGTTATATCGGAATATAATACCACGATAATAACTAGATTAACAGAATCAGTCGATTCTTTCGAATAAACTGAGTGATCACAAGCTACACCCTTCTACAATTGTATTTTACTTTATTTTTAAATGTGTGTTACTGATTAATGAAGTATTTGTATTCAAATTATATTCCCGGTACTATTGGTAAATGGGGGTTTGCTTAAGTTTTTTGTTTAAATATAAACTATTTGCTTATTGATTTACTTATGTTCAAGCGAGAACATCGCGAAGGATTCCTGAAATCTCTTTTCTCATTCTTCATGTTTTGGCTCTATTAAGATGGAACTCAACATATGCAACACAAGCAAGCCAAGTGTTGTTTGAAATTAAAGCATTCCAAGGTACAAGGATGGGTCAAAAAGTAATGCCTGCTATTTTTTGTTTTCCTTAAATAAAAAAGTTATGTGAAAACTTTGAATTTGGCGCAATTCCTCAAACCTTCTTCTCCAATCCCCTGCAGTAGTAGCTTCCGAAGTCAACAGGTGGCAGCACTGCATCCTCTTGCAAAATGGTTGACATCGACATTCGTATTAGACAGCGTTCTGTGATTGAATTTTTGAGTGCAGAAGGTGAAACGCCAATTCACATTCACGAAAGGCTAAAAAATGTGTATGGTGATGCAATGGTGGATGTCAGCATTGTTAGACGATGGGTTCATCGCTGTAACGAAGCTGAAGGGCAAACACCATTGGCAGATGAAAAGCGAAGCGGCAGGCCGGTGACTGCAGTGACTCCATGCAACATTCAGCGAGTCGATGGCATCATTCGTGGTGATCGCCGGGTAACAACAGGTGAATTGTGTCGCATTACCTCCCTCAGTAAAGGCAGTGTGATGACGATTATTCAACAACTGGGTTACTTTTTTCACGTTGGGTACCAAGAATGTTAACCGTCCAAAACAAAGAAACAAAGAAAACAATAGCCTCCGAACACTTGCAGCGCTTCAATGTGGAGGGAGAGGAGTTTCTGGAAAAAATTGTTACTGTAGACGAAACGTGGGTTCATTATTTTGAACCTGAATCAAAGAGGCAGTCAATGGAATTGCATCACACAACGTCATCGAAGAAGGAAAAAAAAAAAAATGAAAACTCAGCGGTCGGCAGGGAAAGTTATGGCGACAGTGTTTTGGTTGCAGAGGGTGTGCTTATGATTGATTAAGATTGATTTCTTGTCCAATATATCAGAACTCTCAAAAAGCTGAAAGCACTTCTTCGCCGAGTTCGCCCAACAATAACTATAGCGGATGTTCTTTTGCATGACAATGCAAGACCACACACCATCCGTTACACCACTGCAGAAATTGAGAAATTGGGATGGCAAGTCTTACCTCACCCCACATACAGCCCTGACCTGGCACCATCAGACTTCCATCTGTTCGGGCCACTAAAGGAAGCTCATCGTGGAATTCATTTTGAAGATGAGGAGGCTGTGAAAACGTCCGTGCGTCAATGGCTTAGGAAGCAAGACCGTGTGTTTTACCACACTGGAATACATGCCCTAGTTAAAAGGTGGACCAAAACTGTAGAAAAGGACGGAGATTACATTGAATAGTAACAAATTAATCGTCAATGTTGTAGTTTTCAAGCTATGTAAATTAAATTAAATTATCTTGGTCATTAAAAGAGAAAAAAAAATTGGAGGAATTACTTTTTGACCCACACTCGTATATGCGCATTTTTACACCAACACCGTTAAGTAATGCACGTAGATATAGACTGAAACGTGCACTTAGACGTAAATTAATTAATTTAAGATACATCTAGAATTCAACCCAAAATTGGATATTTTGTGCTTACATCACCTGGATGAACAAATAAAATGAAGGAATTCAGTGGCTAAGCGTGCAATGTAATTTCCCAAGAATTTCAGGGGAAAAAGAAGAAAACCAAAAAATGCATATCAAACAATGTTTTATTTGCCCTGGATACATTTTTAAAAGGTATTCGCTAACATGCCCGGTGCTGCGGACAATTTGACGGCTGCTTAAGCTTGAGTGACCGTTCCGCGAGCTCATTCAAAACTGAATATTTCTGTATTCATACATTCGTAGCCTTGAATACCATGCTTCGTAGGTTTCCGGAAACAATCGCAACTCTTCGGTAGATAGAAACCGGTATTTCGTGATGCGGAGCCTCTACAGTGTCTGAAGTATTTTTTTATGTTCCTTGTGACACTATGTACATTTTGAATAACACTAACAATAGTAATTTACGTAAATTGGTACGATATAGTGGTGACAAACAGGAAATTCTTGTGAAGTTTTAAGTTATTAGCAAAAGTTTGTGAATTGCACGTTTTTTTTTTTTTTTTTTTTTTCATGTTAGATTAACAATTCATGCTGTGTGGGCTAGCTTTAAGAAACATTGGAACGTCTGAGTCTAGACTGGAAGCAGGAATGTCTGCTTGTAGTGTGACCAATCTTGTAATACAAGAAGGGCCTAGTGTTACTGTGCAAGATACAATACTAAAGCTACTCTTTAGTACTTTAATTATATGAGTCATTATTCTCTCTTATGTTAATGAAAATTATTACCTATTATAATCCTGGTGGCCCTGGTTAGAGGATTGTGTTCTATCCACTGGGATATGAATCGTCGTGGTACAGAAGTTGAACTTCCCGCATAAAAAATACACCAAATGTAAATTTGCAAGATAAACGTAAAAAAGACAAATAGGTAGTTGTATTTAAAATAAATATAAAATAAATATATACAAATGGATTTAATTTTGATACATGTAGAGCAGCAAAAGAAGCTTTTATGATCTCCTTCTTGATGTCCTCTAAATGCTTATAAAGACTTTCTGTTCTATAATTTCATCATTTTGTTTCATCATTGTGTGCATGTAGTTTAAGCAACAGCGAAAAAAGAACAATCATAATCATGGACCATGTATTTATATTTGGTGATATAAAGAAATCGCCTAAAACTTAATGTGAGTTACCATAGATGTCAACACTCAATGACGAAGCAATTGTAGCTTTAACATATCCATACAAATCATATTTTGGTCATATCGTTTTTGCCCCTATTATCCTTCAATAGAGCTTTATCATTTAGAACATCTTTAAGCATCTAGTGTTATTGCTAAGAAAATTAAATTAACTAATGCATTAAAGAACGTTGTATTATTCCATAGAACTTATATTCTCTGAAATTGGTTTGCTTATGGTCCATGAAATTATAATAAAGCATCTTAGAGTTTGAAGCTACTGAGACATTCTTATGTCTCTGTGACCTGTTCGATTATTTCTTGTGGTTTCTTCCTTTCATTCCTATGAAGCCACAATAAGATTGTAGTAGTACAGGAGGCATTCCCTTTCCTTGTATAATTTATTAACACATAATACCTATATTAAATAAAAAGAAATTAAATTTGTGTCAGAATTTCTACAAGGGCATTTATTTTAATATACTTTAGTTCAGTTGTATTTGCAAAATTGAGTATTATTTGATGTTTCTTCCAGGCTATAACACTCTGTAATGTATACCTTGATAGCTCCAACTTTGAGGAATCTGCTGCAGGATGTTCAACAGTAAACCTCAGGGCATGCGTTGTTTGATGTGGAAATGTACAGTTAAGTTGACTGACATATTTAATGAACACAAACGAGTTTTAGGCGACTTTCAGTCTTTTAGACTATGTACGATGGAATTGTACCATTTCTGAATCTTAGTGGGACAATCTGTAACAGTTGAAGTAGTATGTCTTCTAAAATCTGAAGATCAGTAACTGCATGGTTGAAGTCATGGGTCAGAGACTGGCACTCATTGAGTGCAGTAAATATTCATCCTCCATTACCCCTTCCTTACCCTAACTCAAACTAGTTGCTCTTCTTTTACGCAAAGGGAGGGACGTGGAAACAAGAAGTGGTAAGAACTAGGGGCATGGTGCAGCATAACAAGACATTCTTTCTTTAACGAATGGGATTTTCATTATTTTTGCGCCTTATTGGGATGTTTGTTAGGCTTGTACCTTTTGCTTTATTAAACATTTTATCAACGGACATCAATTCAAGCACGGACCATGCCAAAAAGTATCATATATATTCAGGTATTGCTCACTCATAAATTATAATAAAATACCAAGTTAACTTATCCATTAACTTTTAACTGCTACAAGTGATACGTTACCAATAAAAATAAGGAACAATGTGATGTACTTCTATACAACTTTGTATCAATAACAGTCAACCTGGATGGTTCAGTTACCTACATGTTTCATTCCGAAGCAGGACAGTATAAAGTGAGTTTAAAATAAAGTTAAATAAAGAATGATTACAATTTTTTTTGGACAACGTACCTTCACTCGTCCTCATAATTTTGAGTTTCCTTCTCAAAATAGTCTCCCCTGAATGCGATGCACTTGTCCCAGCATTTCTGCCAGTCTTCAAAGATATCTTGCAAACCATTTTTTGAGATATCCTTCAAAATCGCCTCCGCAGCTTCCACCACTGCTTCTGATGATGGATAATGCCTCACACGAAGGCGTTTCTTCAAGTTAGGGAATAGAAAAAAGTCACATGGGGCTAAATCCGGACTATAGGGAGGGTGAGGGGTGCACTTCACGTTGATGTTTGCAAGATATTCAGCAACAACATTGGCAATATGCAGCCGCGCATTATCGTGGTGCAGCATCCAGCCTGCTTCATGGAAATGTGGTCTTTTGCGCCTGATATGGACTTTCAATGTTTCCAAGACATCCCTGTAGTATTGTCCAGTTACTGATGTGTGTGCAGGTACAATATGCTGATAAATAATTCCATGAATATCAAAGAATGAGATGACCATATATTTCCCAGCAGAGGCAACCACTTTTGCTTATTTAGGGGTTGGTGATGAAGGATATTTCCACACTGAGCTTTGCTGTTTGCTCTCAGGATCAGAATGATGTAGCCAAGTTACATCAGCAGTGATTACGTTTGAAAGAAACTCAAGATCTTCCTCTAACGTCAACTTTAACTGCTTGTTACCTCCATTGCAGTGGTAGGCGATACTGAACATGTCTGAACTTGCCTGGTTCTCACAGGTGGAAAGCAGGAGTACCAACAATGAAACTACTACGGCTTGTTTGTTTCACATTAAGCCAACAGAGTATAATAAAATTGAATTTTAGTGTGAAAAATGATGACCGTAAAAAAATTGATCATTCTTTACTGAAAGCCCTCGTACTTGATTAATTACTGTGTAGGTATGTAATTCAGAGTGTTACTGTGATTAGGAACAAAAGAAAATTCCCTTGAAAGCCGTGGTGTGTACTTTTCCCATAACTTCTCATTTGGAGAACAATATTTATATTGATTTAACTAAATATATTACTATAATATTATGCTTTGTATACTAAAATAGCGCATTGAAGCATAGGTGTTTCAACCGTTACGCACCGACACGATCCATGACTAAGCAGATGTGGAGCGGCTGTACACTTTGCATACACATACAAAATGGTGTAGGGTGGGGACTATGTTCCTGCTGAACCTTAGTTTTAAATAACTGTTTCCTTAACAGCAGTCGTTGAAATGTTAAGCTAAAAGTTACCTTGAGAATACCGCCAAGGTATTAAATACTGCAGACTGCCAAAATCATACACGACAAAACATTCTGTTAGACTGTAAGCCACTAAATATACGAAAGAGAAGATTCTAATTTTAGAAATTTACGTTATTTTGTCGATATAAGCCCTGCCTACTTCATCATTACTTCATCAAATGTCATACTTACATTTTGCCTTAAATTTCTCTTCACCTTAACTAATTTCTGTAAATTTCTAGGTAGCTTCTAAGTGTCAGGACTCGGTATATTTGTGTTTCCGCAAGCAATTATCACTTCTGAACATAGTGAGTTCCGTAGACCATGGATTAGCACTCCTGTCTGACCAGCACATGAAGGCAACCTAGAGGAATGTGTAACTAACAACTTTTGCTGCCCACGCGGTGTTTATGCTCGCCTTCCGAGTATGACAAGGATGCTAGGTTCGTTTAAAATAAATACGTATTGTCACATAGCTCACCCATACATAATATGTATCACTGCAGTTACTTCAACGAACATTAGATTTGGCAGCATGGGTGACTCATATGCACTCTCTTACACTCATTTTCTAGTAAACAGATCCACTAACAAATCACATAAATGGTTCAAACTATTCTCCCCTTCATTGTTCTCTTGCCTTCTTGTGGTGGGTAGACAGTACTGTATGCCCACGACAAGAAGGCTAGAGGGGTATGAAGGGCAGAGGAGCTTGAAATGTTGATCTGCTCCGGTAGCAGATCTGTTTACTAGGAGGTGAGTGAATGAGAGTGCATATGAGTCACCCATACTGCCAGATCTATTGCTTATTGCAACGATATGTGTTATGTATAGGTGAGCTATGTGACAACACTTGTGTGTTTTATACGAGTCTTCCATCCTTGTCATACTCGAAAGGCGAGCATACACCCCGAGAAAGTAGCAAAAGTGATTACGTTGCACATTCCTCCAGCTTGCCTTCTTGTCTTGAGCAATCAGTAGAAGTAAGTCGGGCCTAACATTCGACTCCCCCCCCCCCCTGAATGGGAGTTTTTCGGACTGGTTTGGACTCGACGGGATAGTGGTTCCCACCACGAATGGGTTCATGTCTGGCCCGGCCTGATGGAGTTGAGGGACGCCCGAGTATTAATTAACCTACAGAGCTAGAAGCATGATATGCTAGATCACCAATTGGTAGTCCTCCCGGATGGGTTGTCGCGCGTAATTGGCGCATCCACTTTCCCCCGAAAGGCGGACCTTATTAGACTCAGGGTATTATCCCATGGAAACACCTACAGAGATGCAACTTGGCACTACTTTCATTTTGGTTGGAAGCCATCAATACTTGCTCTAGATTTCTTTTCTAATTTATCCTGACAAATTCCTTTGTACTCTCTGGTATTAGAGGGGAAGTCTTCGGGTTTCCGGTAGACTTCGTTCATATTTGTCCATCATATATTATGCATTCACTTCAGCACTTGGAAACTATTTATTGTAATTATATCGTTCTCCCCCTATCATTTCTTCATAAGATTATTTATCTTACCAAACAATAGTTTCCGTATCGCATTATAAGTATTGTTTATAGGTAAAGGTGGATTGGTTAACGGGGTCGGGAGACATCTAACCCCTCGACCCTGCAGCTTGATCCTCTGCATACAACCTTAGGAGGAACGATGAGATGAGGGAAAAACAGTTGATATATGAGCTGCAGAAAAGCACAGCGTAAGCGACAAAGACAGGCAGAGTATCCTGACACTTACTGCCTAGACCAAGCTGCTAGAGAGACCTCGGCGGCGTTTCGCTCAAAACATCGGTGTGTGCTCAAAGGCTCTACAGCAGGAACTGGGGAAAGTTGACTAGAGAGTGAGACGGCCACCTTCTGGTGAAGCCGAGAATTTCCAAATCATAATCCTCTGCGCCAACAAGCCCGTCGTCGACCGATGCAAAGCCCTGGGGTCATCCTGTAACATGAAAGAGCAAGTCGAAATGAGAGGTAATGGGAGAGGTGAGAGCGGAGGAATGGTAGAAGACACAATTTTAGCACTTGACTAGCCGACCAGAGATGAACCACGTAAAAATGCGTTGATCGAAATAGGAACCTCCCGAATGCAAGCCTTGTGTGTCACCGCGGAGCCGACTTGATCGATGTATTTTACTTTAGAAGCACAGTATTATTTTAAGCGTGTGTTACACACTAAATAAAATTATCTTTATTTGTTATAAATTTCGTCACAAGAAACTCTATTTCAATGTCGCTTCTTGCCGGCCTCGGTAGCGTAGATGGCAGCACGTCTGCCTCGCGTTCAATAGGCTCCGAGTTTAAATCTTGGTTAGGGTGAGTTATCTGGATAAGGTTTTTCCGGGTTTTTCCCTTATCCTGATAGAGAATGTCGGGTAACCCTAAGCTCCATGGACCCCGGACTCATTTGAGCATCATTTCACTCACTTCATTCATCTTCCGATAGGACTTAACGTTGGAGAACGTAAATTACAAAACAGTAGCTTCTTAATGTTAGATACTATGTATTTCTAAACATTTCTATGCTATATTTATCTATTTGTAATGAATTGCTTTCTGAGCATTCTCATTCAGGGTTGGTGCTAGAGAGTAGCTATTAATGCCTGTGCTATGTAGTCTTCCTCTAGCAATAAAAAATAACAAAATAAACAAAATACTTGGTCTAATCATGATGGTCGTGTTTGTCCAGTAAAGGTACCCAAAGACATTACTGCTAACATAAAAGCCTCGTTTATTTTCCCAGATCCACGTCTGTCCTGTCGCTCTGTTTCTCTCTTTTTGTGTTGCAGGACTGGCATAGTCCACTGCTAGGAAGGTATTGAAGGAGGAAATTTCTAAAGATAGACCCGCGGTAGCCTTTAAATTAAAACCATCCTGGAGAAATGTAGTTACTTCACGCCACTTTGTAGAGGATGTCAGAACGCTTTACAGCGGGAGGAAATTAATGAGACTGCTTCTAAAAACAAGATGTGTGTGAAAATATACCTGGTGACACATGCCTTCCAAACACCGAGCTGCCACATGCTCAGTGGCGTGCAAAGAACACATTTATTGGTGGCAATTAAAGAACAAGTAGTTATTAATTTATCATCGGTATAGATTATAGAAGTAGGGGGACACCTCACATCACAAATGTATCACCCCAAGGAGTAAACTATGAAGACTACAGGAATCACAATAGGATATACAGGCCACACAGATGCGCGGTAGACCTTAACAACCTCCGACTCGTATACCTTCCCCTTTCTGGCTCTGCCTAGAGAGGACAATAAGCGACCTATCGAACAAGCAGCCCTCTAGTAGTCTTGCTGGTCCTCCAGCATAAACTACGAAAGCTAGAAACACACCTAAAACTTAAGGGGAAAAAAGCAGAACGTGATATGTAAGAAACCAAACCAACATTTCCCTATCCACCAGGTAAATCCACGAAAACCCCTAGGTCATAGACGATGACCAAAGGAAGTGAAACCGGGACCTCCAAACTGTGAGCCTTAAACTTTTAATTAAGCAGTAAAGATTCTAAGTTTATTTATTTTATGTAAAGAACATGACGTTTTAAATGTTCGTTTAAAGAGTTTATTGTTATGAGAAAAATAAATACCATAGGCGAGAGTCGTGCAGTATCGGCCGGCATGCAGTACCGGCCACTACTGTGATTTCACTTTTCGCCTCCATTTGTTAGAAGTTTCCAGTAAGCAGTAGCAAACTTGTGCATCCACGGGCTCAATAGTCAGATATCTTCTTCCTCTCTTTAGTTCTTTGTCTGCTCTGAGTGCTTGATGCTGGCTAGTGTGGCTCTTAGCGCACGGAAAATATCCTGAGGCCTATAGCAGCGCCATACTTGCGATCTCTGTAAACCAGTGAGCTAAACATTTGTGAACTGAGCAGAAATAGTGACGATAAGTTCCCATGCGTTTGTATTCTACTATTGTTCTGTATGTGGCAGTGCAATATATCTCTAGCAATCTATATTGTAACAGAAAAGACAGTGACAGATATGGCAACACACTTTCTACAAGCCTTACAATTCTAGCTTTCTTGTTTTAGATGTAATAAAGTACTATAACTAAAAATAAAAGTAATTATATTATACTATCTATAGAATATGACTTGAGGTAAGAGAATAATAAATTAAGATTCCGATTATCCACCACAGTTACAGAGTAAAGTCAAAAAAACTTAAGCACGACCATCCCCATTACGTTTTACAGTTTTATCTTGTGGACTATAGGGCAGTGTCAGTATCTTCAGTGAAACATTATATGAAAGATGGAAATTAATTGTTGTTCCGCACTAGCCGTAAGTAAAGCAAATGTTTGGATAGGTATGGTTAGACTTAAAAATGCAATGCCAACTACGGATCTCCCGTTCTCCGTTTGGGTGCTCTTAAAACTAAGCTATCATGGCAACATGTCAGTTTGACTTAAGTACTTAAAACATGGTAAGTCTTCACAAAAATGTGCGCATCTCATTAGAATTATTGGTGGTTTACCGGAAAAAATAGATTCAGATGGAGTATTTAATGTCATGTTGGCATCCTAACATGGTAGCTCAATGGTAAGAGCAGCCGGGGGATTCGTGGTTCAAATCTAGATAATGGCATTGAATTTTTCAGTCTGACTCTACGTATGCAAAAAATTCTATGAATTAAATTGAATTAATTTCATTTACTTCTTCGTACTCTTAATTAATTTATTGTACAATCCCTACGTATTTTATTGTGAATACTCTCTTTATAATTCTAGCTTTTTACATTTTGGGTCGCTCATAATAAAGAATGAGATATATTTGTTCAGTAGGTGAAATGCTGGCTGAACTCCCTCAACCTCCTGGACAGCCTTCCGCATATCCTATTAGCACCCTTTGGCTGAGTAACAGTTGTTGTTCACAGTAGTCGAGTACCTTGTAATATAATTACAATAAATACAACTCTTGTACCCTCTCTGTGCCTCCTTACTTATGTAAGGAAATACAGCTTTTACAGATTACAGAAACTCTTAGCACATACAACGACAAAACAATGAAGCTAGTGAATATGAAGGTTCAACATTCCCAGGCCACCAGGTTAATATATTTAAAATATAAAACAATCCAGAGAAATTTCATGTCTTAGTTAAGAATATGGGCTCACTGATTTATAAGGTGAACAAGTTTCTTTCTTTATACAATTTAGGTGGCCTTACTAACGAACTTGATTGCCCTATAATCACAAAGGAAATAAAGCAATATTTTTATTTGAGGTTTATTACATATATTGACATTGGCAGATTCGATTCCCTTCTGTTTTGCTTTGATTTTGCTTTTAAATTGTGGCCATATTTGGAATATTCTGAACTTAAATACAAGTTTGATGTTTAATTGAATTTTTATCTTTTGAGTTAGGTACATGGTTCACAGACATACATATAGTTACAGGGACATTTTCCTAAATAATTATGTTTTTTCGGAAGTTCGAGACCTCAAAACGCTAATTTCAATATATCCTCTTGCCTGACTGAAGTGAAAAGAAACTCCAAAGTTGCGGAAAACTTCAAATAGTTTAAAGTTATAGGTATACGATATTTCTTTAATTCTTTAATTCACTTCAAAAGAGACTATCGCTATTAAAGGAAGGTTCATATCGAACAAACCAGCTATAAACTAGACATCGCAATACTATAATTGAATAACAAGTCAGTTTTACTTCGTCACTGTTAATAACAACAAAACATTAACTTACATTACCTTCCTTCAATATTAATGTTACTAAAATGTAAGTCACTGTTTTCTAACGGGTGTCTCAAATGAATCTCCGAAGTGTACAGCGTAAATGGGTGTGGTTAAGTTGGTAGCGAAAGTACAGAGAAGCAGCGTTGCCCTTCATGCAGTTAGAAATCGTCCTTTCTTCCTCCTACCGCTTGAGTATCACAGTGAGAGGGTGCTTTTGTAAACTGAGGTTAATATTGTGTCGCTGTGCTTGTGAAGTGTTCAGTATGTTGAGCATTGCCAACCTGAGGTGAGTTAGAGGTTAGCGCATTTACTTCAGAGAGGAGAATCATTTGAGACACCTGACACATGACCAATGTTCAATGGCTTAAGAGGTGACATCTGTACTATATTTTGAGAAGAACATAGCTTTGACTGATTTTGGTATAAATTTCCTTCAAATATGAATGTTGTACGTAAATAACCTATGTATGATTATACCAAACAGCATGACTCCACGCTAACTTTAGAGATGCTAAGTTTGATTCCCAGACTGTCTTTCGTTTCCCATGATTCTTTCCCAGTTGATAGCCGAATGCCGTGTTGGTTTGTAACCTGCCACAATTTACATCCCATTATTTACCTTTCACTTCGTTATCGTTTCATGTTTTACGTTCTTCTACGTTCTACTTTTCCTAGCGTGTTGTGATGTCAGATAGATGGTGCGGATGCTGCGGCGTGGCTTAATCTCCAGTAGTTCCTTGACATTATCCTCACATCCTCTAGAGTGGCGTCAAGAATAGAACAACATGGATAGCATTGCACGTGTCCACTACCGTTATATAACCTTGTACGTATTCATCATCATCATCATCATCATCATCATCATCATCATCATCATCATCATCATCATCATCATCATGCCCGCCTCGATAGCGTTCATGGTAGCATGTCTGCCTCACGTTCAAGAGGTCCCGAGCTTGAACCTCGATCAGGGTGAGCTAACTGGATAAGGTTTTTTCCAATGTTTTCCCTTATACTGAAAGATGAATTTCGGGTAGCTCTAAGCTGCATGGATTCTGGACACATTTGAGCATCAATTCACCCATTTCATGCATCGCCCGATATGACTTAACGTTGGAGGACTAAAATTACAACAATAACCACATTATTATTATTATTATTATTATTATTATTATTATTATTATTATTATTATTATTATTATTATTATTATTATTATTATTATTATTATTATTATTATTATTATTATTATTATTATTATTATTATTATTATTATTATTATTATTATTATTATTATTATTATTATTATTATTATTATTATTATTATTATTATTATTATTATTATTATTATTATTATTATTATTATTATTATTATTATTATTATTATTATTATTATTATTATTATTATTATTATTATTATTATTATTATTATTATTATTATTATTATTATTATTATTATTATTATTATTATTATTATTATTATTATTATTATTATTATTATTATTATTATTATTATTATTATTATTATTATTATTATTATTATTATTATTATTATTATTATTATTATTATTATTATTATTATTATTATTATTATTATTATTATTATTATTATTATTATTATTATTATTATTATTATTATTATTATTATTATTATTATTATTATTATTATTATTATTATTATTATTATTATTATTATTATTATTATTATTATTATTATTATTATTATTATTATTATTATTATTATTATTATTATTATTATTATTATTTTAAATATATATTTCAGTATCTTTGACAAAAGCTGTCCCTCTCGGATAAACGTTCCCTAATTTATCTACACTGCATTTAATAAAGTAAATCGGTATAACATTCCCCTTGGCATCTTGCCATCTTTCTGCACTTAGCAGTTCTAAAAAGTTGTTGCGCAAGCTCCCTAGTCTCACATATTGACTAGAAGAATACAATACCCCTCAAACAGTTCACTTACTGAAATGTGTACCCAAGTGCGACTTTTTTTATTTTAAGCTAGAAGCTTAAAATCAGATTCAAAAGATTCAAATTTCAGATAAAGTGTACATGAACCTTTTTTCTACTTAATGTTTGTTTTAGAATTTCCTAAAGGTGACAGTCTAATATTTGTATAATTTTCAGATGATGAAGTCGTTTGTATACATTCTTATTTCCCAATAGCAATGAAACCTGGCATTTATAACTGCTGAGAGATGAATCCAAATAATGTAAAGTAAAGATGAGTTTCAAGAAAACTAATGCTGCAGATTTCACCGGCGAAAAGAACGCTGAATAAAAAACGTGTCACTGTGCAGCGTGAGAAAATGTTGCATACCGAATAAGTGGTTACCTAGTATTACATTTAGAGGCAAATATACACCCAAGATTGTATATTAGTAATGTCATTCGATGACTACATAGCACTAAACAAAGTAAAATATATAATTAAAAGTTATTTTTCTTTGTCACTGCATTTAATAAATATTATAAAGTTACTTCTCTTTTATGTCTATTTGGATGTGCAATATGGCACCTGCAGGAAAGTTTACAACAAGCAGAACTCAAGTTAAACAGTTTTTAGCCCTTGATGTGTATATATAAGGGCGCCCAACTGCAGCGGTTATCAGCGTTTTGGCTCTTGATATAGTATGCTCGCAATGCCAATGTGTACAGTGAGCTAAACATAGCTTTTGTGGAATCAAAAAAGAGTTGGGGCAAGCCAAACGATGGACCTCAAGTAACTGAATCGCTAGGTTGTAATAGGATCTTCATGCTTCCAATGTGATCCCTGGAGGAAGGGATAGAAAGAAGACAAAATTGACCATAAATAGATACCTATATTGCTAGCAAAGTAAGCTCCTAATGGTTCCAATAAGACACTGTCTGGACACCAGCTAGTTCTAACTGAGCGAGTCGCATCCTATATAGCCATGTTGCGAAGGTTACTGTCCACCAAAGCAAAGTAAGTCCCTGAAAGGAATGTGCCACACACTGTCACCCTTACACAATGAAAGAAATACAACGAATGTGTGTGACAGAAAACGCATGCTACACAAGGTGTTGAACCCTTAGAAAGCATGCGCCCTCTTCACTCTGTACACTAAAATCGAGAAGATTTATTCACAAAAGTATAAGCCGTCAGAATGTTTTTGAATGCTCTGTAACTGAACTGACATGGGGTGTCATAAATCTATCCAGCGAGGGTGTGGGAACCTTTTCCAACCTCCCTGCGTCTCAGGACCCGGAGACTTTCTTCCCTGTGGTATACTGTACACTCTTAAGAAGAATGGAGAACAAGTGCTCCCGTCAAGCGCCAGGAAGCAATTTTTCTATAGAACAAATTCAACCGTCCAGTCGCAACTCTCCAACCCCCTTTATCTGGTCCTGCAATGCTAAAATAGATGAGATATCACAGATTATAAAAAAATGAAGTAGATGGTGAATTCATGGTAGCAGAGCAACGATCCCAGCATTCGGCTATCGGAAAGATTCTACTGTCAGAGTGACCGGTCCATCAAGAAATGAACTCAGGAGCTCCAAAATCAAGCTTCACACGTTCTCGCTGGGTTGGAATCATTATATCCAGGTTAATATACTTAATCATTCATTGGCGAATACACAATATTCTAGCAAAACCTTCTCGATCGCGACACTTAAGACGACCTTATTGATATCTGTATAAATGGCAATGCCTAGACACTATTTTGGGTGTTGATGCCTCATAATATTTGACTTTGCATAACTACACAACTATATTTATCATAAGTACATTTTCATTGTAAAATACAATGCAATAAAATTAGCTACATTAAAAATTCTGCCTTTAGCCCATTCCTTAAGTTCGGTTCACAACTTTTGATCAACTAGGATATAACTGATTATGACTGACCATCTCGGTATGCAATGACTACTGACACAAAGTTATCTTTCTTCTGATTGTGTGAGTGTTTGTTAATGTAAATATCCCTAACTTGTAATGTCGTGCTTAATGGAATTAAAATGAAATGACTGTAGCAGAGCAGGGCAATTCCGTAAGTTTAAAGTTGTGTTTAATAGAATTAAAAATGTTTTTCTGTTGACTTTAACAGATACAACAAAAGTTTTGATCATGTTTTGCTTTTAGAAATAATTTATTACCAATACCAGTCCTCTAAAAGTAAATGACATACTTATTTAAAATCTCAGCTATATTCATCTTCTACTCGATTCTCAGAAAGAGGCAAAAGTGACTAGAAGATTCCAGAATAATAGTTATAAAAATTGTTCATACGAATAGTGCAGATTTAGAGAAAGGGATCCATTTTTATTATTTCGTATCATTTATGCGAAGGGGCGTTATGAAAAAGCTGATGTTGATCTTAAATGGTGATAAAGTTGGTGAAAATGCTAAGGAGTGGCGGTGCCAGGATGTGCTCCATCTGGTAATCTGGAGACCCCTTCCAGGCTAGCGCACATCGTCGGCCGTATTTTCGTCTCCCTTTCATTCCTCCCTCCCACGCTTACGTGGACTGCTTTCGATTCTTTGCTCCAACTTCTGAGGTCCCTCCGTCAATGTCCTAATATTCTGTGCGATAAGTAAGAAGCAGAATTAATCACTGTGTGTCTACAATGTCTCTCAGCTAAGAAATGAGACAATAATAATGCACTCGACGGTAATCGTCAGGACATGTGTTGAGGGAAAATGTCCACTCAACATTTTTTGTTCCGGCACACTACTGCACATGATGTAAGTACGCCACTGGCAGGAAAACGATGCGCGGAGGTGGAAGTGAAAGACAAGAGTGACACTGGGGAAAATTGGCCTCAACGGTTATGACAGATGCCAATGACAAAAGAAAGGAAAACAGACAACAAAAATAAAAAGTGACTTCCACTGTAGAAGAAGGAGAGAAAAAAATAACGAAGTAAGTAAGGGGAAAAATTGAAACGTCTCTTTCAACATGCACACTTTGGTTCCTACTATTCTATTATGCAATTTTCAGTAGAGCAATAAATAATATTATAATGATAAATATAACGATGATATTTGTTGATGTTACCATTACTGCTGTGATAGTGTATCCCTAATTTTTTCGCATTAAACACCCTAGCTTTTTGTAGGGTTAACCAAGAAGCTGAGCTTCAAAATTTTAAATTCAATGTGCATCGTAGGGGATATAGGAGAAAAGGTGCACAAATATGTAAAACAAGATACCTTCTCTATTGAAGTAGTCTATCTGTTTTTTCTCTAAGTTCTTTTTATATTTCCTTGTGCGAAAAGTCAATGTTTATTTAAATGAATAGAGCCAGACTGAAAAATTCAATGCCCTAGCCGGGATTTGAAATACGGATCTCCCAGTATCCGTGCGGTTGCTCTAAACTACTGAGCTACTATAGCCAACATGACGACATGACATTAAATTCTCCAACTGAGTTGCATGTTTCCCGGTAGACCACTATGGGTTCTCATATGCTATGAGACACACACCTTTTGTGGCGACTTACTTCAGTCTGGCTCTATACATCCAAACCTTAGCCTACACACGGCTATTGTGAAAGAAATGATTATTTCCATCAATTAACCTGAATAACATAGTGGTTTAACTATGAAGCCTGGGACTTAAGTACTTACAGCATAGCAGGTCGTCACATAAGGTGCGTGTTTCATAGCATACGTGAACCCCTATCTAGTGATGTACCGGGAAACGTACGAGTTAGTTGGAGAATTTAATGTCATGTTGGCCATAGTAGCTCAGTGCGTTAGAGCATCCTCACGGAGAGTGAGAGATCCGTGGTTCAAATCCCGGCTATGGCATTATATTCTTCAGTCTGGCTCTATTCATTCAAACCTTAGCCTAGACACGTCTAATGTGAAAAAAAATTATATTTCCATCAATGTTTATTAGTTAGAGATCACGTCTTGATAAGCTATGAACTACCTTGATGAGAAAAAGTTGGAAGGTCAGGAAACCATTAGCATCCTGGAAACTGTGACGGTGACTTCCTATACCTGATTAATACTTTTGTTTGGAAAAGGTATGTATTTTCGAGAAAATAGAAAGGGAAATATTTCAACAACTTTGCAAACCAATCTCCAGGAGAGAAAACCGTGGCGAATAGTCCGTAGCCTGCGGAAAGACAAAACCGTACACCAGCACCCCCTACATAGCCCTAGAGGTCGACTCGTCTACGAGTCGAAAGAAAAGGCAGAGGCGCTAGCAGACTATCTGGAGGCTCAATTCCAACCCAGGGTAGAGCCAATGGACGATGACCATGCTGACCTCGTGGATCAGGTGGTGGAGGACTTCCTAGAAGCTCCGCCCCCTGACCACGAGGAGTTCCACATTCCCATCGTTACTCCTAGAGAGTTAGCGACCACGCTTAACTCTCTAAGAACCAACAGAGCACCTGGGCAGGACCGTGTGACAGCGGAAATGCTCAAGCACCTTCCACGAAGAGCCGTGATTCACTTAACCCGGATTTATAACGCGTGCCTATACATGCGCCACTTTCCAGCTAACTGGAAGGAGGCGCGCGTGGTGTGCGTTTTAAAGCCGGGGAAAAATCCGGTTTTTCCTTCCAGTTACCGCTCAATAAGCCTTCTCCCAGTTTTATCGAAGGTATTCGAAAAACTGCTCCTCTCCCGGCTCCTTCCTCATCTGGAGGAAAGGGGCCTAATCCCGGAACACCAGTTTGGCTTCCGTTCTGGCCACTCCACGACCGAGCAGTTACTGCGGGTTGCCGAGAAGGCCTTCCTGGGTTTCCAGGAAAGGTCTGAAACGGTAGCAGTGCTGCTCGACGTGGAGAAGGCATTCGCCACTACCTGGCATGAAGGACTCATTTACAAACTCCTGGAGCATGAAATTCCCCGTCCATACATTTCCTTGGTGGCCGGTTTCCTCGGAAACCGAAGCTTCCGAGTAAAGATGGAGGGGAAGCTGTCCACCGAGCGGCCCATTGGCGCTGGAGTACCGGAAGGCAGCGTGCTGTCGCCGGCGCTCTTCGCAGCTTACATGGCCGACATCCCGACGCACCACAACACCCAAACCTGTCAGTATGCGGACGATCTCATGATCTTCGCAGTCAATAGGAATACACGGTACAGCTTCCGGCAAATCCAAACCCAGCTCCGGGCCATTGGCGAATGGAGCGCAAAATGGCGAATGGCAACTAACCCGGAGAAGAGCTCTGCTATTCTCCTGGCGAAAACCATAGCCAACCGGTTGCAGCAGAACTTCGTTTTACGGCGCCGTCGAATCCCTTGGGTGCAAACGGCGAAGTATCTCGGGGTGACGCTGGACCGTAAGTTAACTTACGTTCCGCACGTCAAGGGCAAGGTCCAGCTGGGGCACGTCGCACTCCGGAGCCTATACCCTATCTTCAGATCAACCATGCCGATCCGTCTCAAACTCCAACTGTATCGGGCGATCATTCCGCCTATGATTCTGTACGGCTGTGAGATCTGGGGAACAGTGGCTAATACCACTTTCGTCAGACTCCAGACGCTGCAGAACAAGGCACTACGCATCATCTACGATACAGGCTGGAGATTCCCGGCTCATATCCTACATGAGCACTCCCAGATCCCGTACATTGTCGATGTCATTCGCGAGAGGGCACGATCAATGTACGAGAAAATCCAAATGCACCCCAACCCTTTAGTGAACTCCCTGGGAAGGTATGACCCGAGAGATCAAAGACGCTTGCCGTCCTTCAGACTGCCGAGAGACGTCCTGGGACCCCTTGGGTAACCCAAGGAAAACGCCAGATGTCTCTGGGAACAACTTCTACGCCAAAGGACCAAGCGCTACACAACCCGTACCCAAAACGGAGCAAAAAACTAAATCGTGTCTCCCAAAAGAGGAGAACGATTAAGTGCAGCTGCCCACGACAAAGAGGGGCAACCCATTCCCAACCCTTTAAAGATTTCAAACAGTCAACAATTCCAAACACCCCAGCAGAACATGGATCTACTAGTTCATTTCGCAGGTTAAGCCGCAAAGCGGCTAGGTACTGCGGCATATGACACCCGGACGGGGAAAACCCCGCCCGACTAGGACTACCTCTGGACCTCTGGACCTCAACAACTTTGTTTATTCAAGGATATAAATTTTAGTGCATATACTACGTGGCGTTATACCTTCTAATCTTAAAAATAGCAAATTAAAATAGAAATTTCATCGTAAGTTTTGAAATTTACCAAGTAAAGGAAAAAGTGTTTCTAGTTGTGTGCCACGTTGAATATATGACCTGAATGAGCCTAAATGCAGATAAATACCAAATTTCATGGTTGACTATCTCCTCACCTAAACTATTTTAAGACTGTTTCGTTACCCTTTATCTTCTGACAAAGGGGTTGATCATTCTGCCCTTAATATACTAAATTAATTTTCCGTGAATAACTTGTGAAGCTACCTTCATTCTTATTGGTCTTAGGATAACGGCGAAAACTTTCTGCAAGGAAGAATTGGAGCTAGTTAAAAGCATACGGTTCAGGAAACTATCCCTTTTATTATAGCAATAACCTCTTCCGAAGGAAGTAGGAATGTCGTAATATATAAAGCAATACACTTTCAGGCGCCTCTCTTTTGTTTCTGTTGAACTAAGGCAAGGACTACGTAATATCAATGCAGGCCAATACTAAACAACTGACTATCGGATAGCCTCTGGCAGGCTAATGTATATTGAAGCCATTCCATTTTCCTTACTTTTAACATAATTATCTGGAAGTAGATAACAAAATAAGAGTTTTTGTTTTGCAGTGAAATATGAAAGTAACTTACTATATACACTTGTAGAGAATGCTGTATAAGCATCAAATGTCAGATTCTTTTTTTGATTTTTTTTTAAACTTTTACACATTATAGTTTGAAGTGTTTATCAAGAACAAACAGCAAATCTAATATTCTTTCTTATTATTTCGGGATATTCAAAATTTGGTGATATGTAAGTATTGTCATTTGTTGTTTTATGTTGGCTAATGCAATTAATTGAATAAGCTACAGCCGACAGAGAGCACGTTGTTTTTCGTGTCGACTGTACGGTATAGTTGTCGATCTGTCGACTGACACAAGATTGATGCGAGTGGGGAAATGTTGCCGTAACATATTGCAGCAAAGTGCATTTCCACTGGGAAACCCCCGCCCCCTTCTTTCTCTTTCCCAATACTGACACCTAAAGCCCCCATCACAATTTTAGCCATTTTGGCTTTTTTTTCCTTCCTCAATTTTGAGGTCCGTATGGCAAATGGTTCCACGTCAAAAATATACCTGTAAATCGAAGGTATGCCTTCAGTCTGGATGAGGTCAAGTCTGAGGGATTCAAATGAAACTTCTTAAACGTCTGCAACGGATGTATCTAAGCTTTCCAAAGAGAATCTAAATGTAGCTTACTTTATATATATAAAGTTATAGTCCGAGGTAATGTGTGAGGCTACGTTTTGGAGGTCTCGGGATTGATTTATGTGTTGACCACCCATTCTGACTTCCGGTTTTTCTGCTAGTGTTATTTTTATCCTACCACGACTTCTTTTGTTTCAGTCTCCTTTTCATCTTTGTGGCGTGCGGTGGTGTCGGAAACATGGATGCTTGCTCAGATGAAAGAATACCCTCAGTGAACACTAGAAGACTGCCTAGTTGAACTGGTCACTCATCGCCTTCTCTACACTGAAGCATCAGTAGTAGGACGTACCTTCCAACCAAGAACTATTCAGTTTATCCCTTCCTTCTGGTGCTTTTAGTAGCGTAATATATCCCTTGTATATTACAGTGTCCGATATGTCATGCTTCTTCTTCTTCTGCTACTACTACTTCTTGACTGGAACTTTTCAGTCCGTTCCGGCCCCAATTTGGTATGCCTATCTTTCCTTCGGTCTTACCTAGTTTCTTATAATTTGAATTCATAGTTTTTGGCCATTCTGTTATTATTCAATCTTTAAACATGTTTCCCCATTGACTTTTATTGTTAGCAACAATATGATTTATTTCTTCTACTTTTAATTTTTTCGTAATATCTTGACTGCATTTTTGTATTTTTTAGTATACCCAGCTATTGGTCTTACAAATTTTATATCTGATGTCTGTATTCTAGTACTATTTCTTTTTGTTGACGTCCATGTTTCTGATCTGTATATAAGAGTTGTATTGCCATATATTTGTGCAATTTTACTATGGAGTCTTTATGGGCTTTATTATTTAATGTGCCTGTTATGTAATTACATTTATTTTCTCTATTACACCAGTTTCTCCCTGGTACGAGATATTACATCCTAAATACTTGAAATGTGATATCTGGTCTATTATTATTGTATTGCCTGACACTATTTTGGATCTAACTGTGTTCATTCCTCTAAAACCCATAGATTTGGATTAATTTGCTGATATTTTCATTCCATATTCAAGCTATCTTCATTTGTGGCCATTAGTATCTGATCATGTCTCTTCTAAAATAGTTTTCACTTTAACTCCTTAAACATTAATCCCTCCATTAACTTTATTTGACTAAATTCTTACTATTTCGTCAATAAATTAAAAATAGCGGTTGATAAAGGACAGCCTTGTTTTACACCTGTATAACTGGCTCTACTTCATTTTTTTTTATTTTTCTGTCACCATACTCACTTTTATAACCTCAATTAGTTGTAGTCGTATGGCTGTATTTATTAAATTTTCTTCAGTATGATTCTTGATACTTCGTTAAAAGCTTTGAAATAGTCAATAAATAGTATGTGTGTCTCTAAATTTTGTTCTCTTCTTTTTTCTATAGTTTGCTTCAGAGTAAAAGTTTGTCAATAGTGCCTCTTTCTCTTCTAAAACCTATTTGTTATTCTAGGAGTTTTCCATGTGTTATTTTATTTAACCCCATGTGTTATTTTGCCATATATTTTGTATCAGCATATAAGAAACTAATCACTCTGTAATTTTCAGGCTTTGTTCTTTCTCCTTCCTTAAATATTGATATTACTTTAGCTATCTGCCAATCTTGGGGTTATATCTTAGTTTTTCCAGCACTTGTTAAACAGGTACGATAACGTGTCGTATAAATATGCTAAGGGCACATTTAAGCAATCCTAGATTAATATTATCAATTCCACAGGCTTTCCTATATCATCATTGTATGTTCTATCTTGCTCTAGATAGTTAATATATGATATTCAGAAATCAGATTTTACAGACTCCAAAAATACATTATAAAATATGTTATAATACGAGTTTGGTAATTGGAAAATAA
The DNA here is from genome assembly GCA_030765055.1 of Mantis religiosa. Taxonomy (NCBI): domain Eukaryota; kingdom Metazoa; phylum Arthropoda; class Insecta; order Mantodea; family Mantidae; genus Mantis; species Mantis religiosa. Next base: position 86,967,189 of record CM060955.1, on the reverse strand, counting down.
GAAATTTGAAAACACGAACATAAGTTGAGTATTTTCACCTCAGATATTCTCTACTATACTTGCATACCATTAATTTTCCATGATAGTAAATAATATAAATAGCATTTGCACAAATATTAAATTAATAATTGACTATCACCTGTTGGACATAGTGGTTCAAGGAGCAAGATCACAGTATTAACCGTAGTAGCAAAGTGGCAATCGATTACTTACTTGGTTTTGATCTTAAAAGGAATCAAGATCTTGTTAGCTCATGACATATATGAATGTTAACTTCCAGATAACATTTAAAAAATGAAAATAAAATATAAAATGTGAGTATATTCCATGTCTATAATAATAAATAGTAAGGATATTGTAAAGTTAATTATCACCCTTTAAAAAATATGGTAGAGGATTTGTGTTGATATGTGCTTGTTAATTCTTCTCTATGTACTCACCATACAGAATTACACATTTTCCTCGTCGTTTCTTGACCTTTCTAATACCTTGATTGTAAAAGTGGGCAGTTTTGGACTTAAACCACTTTTCCATTCATTAAGATGTCATTTGTATTGCTAAAACCAGTGACCACGCAACGGATTCTTCAGTTCTGGAAACAAGAAAAAGTCATCTGGTGCAAGTTCGGCGGATGCTACACGATTTCAAAGCCATATTTCCTGGTTTTGTCTGCATTTGAATGAGATGAAGCATTGTCAGCCAGAAGACGAATGCCTTTTGGAGAGCATACAGCGTCGTTTCTTAATCAGAGCTGCTGTAGGTTTTCCAGAAGATTACTGTAGTATCTGCCAGTGATGTTTTGACCCCTGTCAAGATAAGCTCTAAGGATGACTCTACGACAGTCCCAGAAAATTAAAAGTATGACCTTCCCAGCTGACTTTTGCATTTTTGCCCTTTTGGGAGGGGGAATGGCATGCTTCCATTCCATGCTCATGACATTTGCTCTGGATCATGCTGACAGATCCATGATTCATCCATAGTTACCAGACAATCATAAAAATCATCTTCATCCTGTTCCAACAGCATCAACAACTCTCTTGAAAAGTCACGTCGTGTTTGCTTTTGGAAAGGGATTAGAAAACGGAGAACCCACCATGCAGACTCATTAGACATGTGTAGTTCGTCATAAATAATTTTCCAGACACTACCATAACTAAGTTGAGTCTCATTCATAACCATTTGGATGGTAGCTCGTCTGTCTTCCAGGATTAAATCCTGTGACAGCATCATCTACTTACTAGCTCTTGGTTCGTCTGTCAAGGGCATGTGACCAGCTTGAAAATTCCTTTTCCACCTCATAATACTGTCATAGGTTGGGTAATCATTCCCTTAAATAGTTGTCACTTCATCATGGATTTCTTGGGCAGTTGTGCCTTCAAATGCAGGAGCCTCTTCATACTACAGGCTTAGTCCCTTCTAGTACTCACTGCAATGATAGAAAAGAATACAATTAACTGAAAATTTCAACATTATGCCCCCAGAGATCAGTGATGACACCGAAAATATTTCCTCACTCTGCAATAAAACTGCTACTTATAATTAAAATTTTGCAATACGCCCTCGTACACTATGCAGTGAATGCACTTTTAATTAATATTCAACGTGCAGTGAAATCGGCTTTGCCATTTAAAAAAAATTCAATGCCAATCTCAGAGATTGTTTGAATTGTCGTTAGATAATATGTTGAATATGTTCAGTACATGACCCTAGTTTGAAAGAATAATGAAATGCACAACTCCTTAATGTTGTTTATAATTTTTTCCATTCTTCATTTGTTTAAATCCACGATGGTAAACATTTCACTGTTTTTGTCTATTGACAACTGCAGTTCATTGTATCATTAAGTGAGTATATTTTGAAACTTACATCTTAAAACATACTTACTAAACGAAAGAGAGAATTACAGGAATTTTGTGAAACTTTCTGAGAGAGAGCGGAGGAGAGGGAGAGCTTTTTACTCCGTTATTTTATGTAAATTTATTTATATCATGCTACATTTGGTATTTTATAGTTTGCTGTCCTCAGCTCTATCCGATAATTCATATGAGAATCTTTTCAAGCAGTAAATACAACTTTGGCAGTAACTGCTCTTCCACAGTTTCCTGGAAATTCAGCCAAACTTCCCTCAAACCTTCGGCATAATGGAGTGCTGAATGCGGTTTTCTTGGAAAGCTATCTCAGTACGATATCTGGAAAGCTTGGTTTGTGTTAAAGGAACTAAAAGATAATAGAGGAAGAATGATGTAAAGGATCTAATTCTATTAAGCTCATAAGCTCACGGTTGAGTATTTTACACATCAGCAGAGAAAATAGGTTATTTTTTTACAAAACCAGAAGGAAAAAAAAAACAGTTGTAAGTACATAATCTGTTGTGAGCCTAGTATTATAATACGTAATAATATAATGACATTAAAAGTTTACTTTATTTTACTCTTAGCCGAAAGCATGACTCGGTTTAATCACAACAGAGGAAACCTTGATCAGAGTATCAAGTTTGTTTACTTATAAAGTGAACAAAGATAATAATTTCGACTGAAAAATATAATATTAGAAATATTGAGGGAAATTGGATAAGCTGAAGGACACTAGTCTACAGAAAAAAAATAATATGAAAAAGCTATGAAAAATTGTAAAACAGTTATGGTTGTATCGAATATCTTTATTGATTAACAAAAATATAAACGAACTTAATAACTTTTAAAATTTATCCCCAACGTTTCTATCTGAAGTTTGTAGCTTTTTCAGTAGTTTTTATTGTTCGATAAGTGTTATATAAGTTTTTAATTTACGTCCTTTAATATTAAGTCATATCGGACGGTGGCTGAAATGATGCTCAGTGAGCCCAGGGTCCATAGAGCTTAGAGTTATCCGATATTGGTCTTTCAGAATAAGGGGAAACTCCAGTAAAAACCTTATCCAGGTAACTCACCCAGGCCGAGATTTGAACTCGGGCCCTCTTTAATGTGAGATATATACACATATATACACCATTTATACCATATATGATGGTATAAACTATGTAGGTATGGTAATATTAAAAGAGTTGATCTGTGACGGCAATAAGTTGTTATACGCTGTTCTATAAATATGTGCATTGTTGTCGGTAAGATTTAATAACATGTTTCTTAAATACTATATAAGTGATTTGATATACAAATGAATTAAAAATATGTAAGTAATACTCTATTATGTTTAGCAGACATGTTCTGGTGGAAAACCAGACCAGAGAACTGCAAATACACATACAAATCTCGCGCATGCCGAGATTATCGCGAGTAAAAATAGTCGTTTATTGATTGGGTCACATTAATGCTTGATGCGTGCTAATTTTTATTAGGAACGTGAGTGTACCAGCCCGCCAATACTGCAGCGCACAGCATCCCTCTAGTGCTAGCGAGGGAACCAATCACCGCGAGCCTGGCGTCCGCGTCCGCTCCAAGCATAGATCCATACAGCATCCCGGCCGGCGCGGCGTTCACCCCCTCCCCACAGACAGAGAAGATGACGACAACGGTCGGCAACATCGACGTCGGAAGAGATGAGGGGCGTCGACCGCTGAGGACGACGACGCCTGGCGTCCATCTCTCAAGAACACATCACACGTCTCTGTGTTTGCTTCAATAATACAGTCTGTCCTTTCTTTGATTGGTGCGTCAAAAGCTTTTCTTTCTCCGAGGCGAAGTGACGAGAGCTTCAAGAGTTGGATGAAACTTCACCACACTAGGTCTGTGTCATCTGTTTCAAAGGACTAAAATGTGTTTGTGTGACTCTGAAGTGATTTGCTGTTGCATGGGTTATTTGGTAATACATGTTTTAACGATATTTTAATGATGTTTTAGCCTATGGAATGTGTGCCACTGCATCCAATGAATATATAAAAAATCATCAATTGCCAAGCAGAAAGATACAGAGGAGCGGCCATCTTGGATGCCAAATTGCTTAATTTACATAGCCAGCGATGGAAAATCTATAAACGCAAGATGATATAAATATACCTTATACAATTTTTAAGTGTTATAAATGTTTATCAGTGTTAGTAATGCATCCAGTAAATTAGAATGTTATTTTTATATATTTCATTTCCATGCATGTATTTAATATTAATAATTTTATTTATTTATTCTTTTTCATCTTTGAAATAGCTGTTCAATATTAAAGTTATTTATTCTTTTATAATTGTTTAAAGTGTAATGCTATAGTAAAATATTTTAATTAATTTAAAATTCTAATAATAAGTAACAAATCGCCTTTATTGATCCGCCCTTTTCATCCCCTCCACTTGATGCATGTCGGCCACACCCTTGCAATGTGTGTATGTAAAGCGATATTTGCGTACCATCAAACTCATCATGCCAGATGCTAGGCAATGCTTTTATTTTGCTGTTTTGTACGTATTCCCTCTTCTTGATGTAAAAATACCACTGTCATTTTCTTATGCAACTTTATGCATGTGATACTGTACATAGCATTTAGATTTTCTGTTTATATGGTACATAACTGTAGAATACAGAAATAGAAAACATTATAGCTTTAGTTGGAAATAATGAAACTTCTTCAAAATATATGTTGTAATAGGAACAGAAATATAAAATGCATTAATATGTCACCAAATTCCACAGAACCATAAGGTCTTTGAAATATTACAAATGTTCCTTTTTGTTAAAAAGAAAATAATATTTAATCTAGATATTGAAACTTAAAAGCCACCTTGATTTTTTAGCAAATATTTAAAACAAAGTAATTTTTTGCTAAAATAAAATTATTTTAAAGTTTATTTTAAAGTGTATTTTATTGTTCAAAGTTTTAAATTACTCACAAAAATCAGTCTCTAAATGCAAATATAAAATGTATATCTGCTTTATATGCTCTGTTATTAATATAATATTAATAGTGAAGCTTCATAAACAAAATTCATCAAGAAATCGATGTTCCATTGTACCACCAGATGTCTCTGCATGATCTCCAATGTAACGAAACAGTTGACTGATGCATTCTGTTTTACAGAAGAGAAGGGGGGGGGGGGCTGGAACAAACGCTCCAATACTGCTGACATTTATACACCATTTCTAGGTAAAGACAAAATATGACTAACAAATAAAGCTGAATATAAAATTTTCAACGTTGTTAATTGATTTGCTATGAATACTGCAAATGCTAAGATGAAATTAATACATTGTTTGATGCAATTTGAATTGTTTTTGAAAACCTTAAAGTTTTGTACAAAAAGTATGCAACCCTCTAATAGGCTTTGAGTTGAATATTGCACAAAAATATTAAAGTGACTGTTAATCTGCTATCATTTAAATGATAAAATCCTTGCAAGCTGCATTTATCTAATATATTGGAGAATGTCTTCAACTTTTGTCCTTTAACCATTCTGATTTCTGCAGTCATTGTTAAAATTATTAGATTTTTCCTCATTTGTACTTATTTTACAGTAAATGACAAAAATTTACAATTTTCTACAGTTCAACAAGGAATGGTGCAGTAATATCCTTACAAAATTACAATAATTACGTTTAAATAATTATTTAAGAAAATGCAAACAATCGATGCCTTTTTACCCAGGCATTTTTGGCTTCTTTTCACTATATCTCGGTTTAACACAGTTTACATTTAAAGCTTTAACTAATACCCAGTTTTTTATGGTTATTAAAAGCGTAAGTAATCTAGCGTTATGCAAAATTGTTTATATGATTACTGCAACACCTGAAAAGGTTCACACAAAATGCCCACTTTAAAAAGGTGAAATACATTAAAATTGTTTTCTGACTTTATCGATTGAGGAGGTTATTTAATGCAAATCTCATCGCCTGCAACAGAATACGTTCACATTTGTACCACTAAACAAAAAAAGAGCAAATCATTTTAACCGTTTCTAAATCTTAGAGCAAGTATAACGCTTGCAAATCGATGAATCTTCAAATTACAATTACTGTTCATCATATTTCGGGTAGAGGTCCGGTGCCCATTCGCATCGTGAGGAAATTGAGGAGCTTAGGGTCAGTAAGTGGCCCTAATCACGAAAGCCAACATTCCGGCTGGGGGATGCCGAGATGCTGACCACATCTCCCAGTATGTGGTAATTGATCGCCCACCTACCTTCCGTATGTGGGCGTGAGGCCAGCAGTCGGGTTGGCAGGTCCTGGCCCTATATGGGCTGTCGCATCCTTGGTTCAGCATATTTCCCATGTTTCTAACTTACTTCCTCTCATACCCTTCTGCTTCCACTCCATCTCTCTATCTTCGTATCTTTTCCCTCTATACGGTGCTCTTTCTCCCTTTCTCTCTTCCTCCATCCTTCTCTTCATTGCACTCAGCCCGCCCTCTGCTTTGTATGCAGTTTGCATACAGCCCAGCAGCGCAAAGAAGGTCCCTGTAAGGAATGTGCTCTCTTACACAGTGGTACAAAGACAGCGAATATGTGGGACAGGGAACGCATGCTACACAAGGAGCAGAACCATTAAAGAACTTGCGCCCTATTCACTCTGTACACTAAAACCGAGGAGATTCATTCAGCAAAGTAGAAGCCGTCAGAATGTTTTTGAATAGTTTGTAGCCGTACTGACATGGGGTGTCATAAACCTGTCCAGGGCGGGTGTGGCAACCTTCTCCAATCCCCCTGCGCCTCATCCCTCGGAGAGTTTCTCTCCTGTGAAACTATGCTGAAGTGTATACAATATGCAAAGCAATATGTAGAAGGTTTATTAGTACACAAGCTTTATATATTCCTTAGCTTTCAGCGCGGTTGGATTTACAGGGTTTCTAGTGGTAGCTGGCTTACAGTAAGAATAAATCTGCCATACATACCGTCCATAATGTATGCTGGCATTCGTAAACGTTTTCCAGTGTTGCAGCTTTATCATAAATTTATAGACGGATGACATATATTAAATTACCTTCAATTAATAAGATATTTTTTTCGGTTTTGCTTATTTTTACTGCAATAAGGGTCATTTGAAGATGGAGAAGTTGGAGATAGTTTGTCTCGACAAACTTTTGGATTACCACTCGAGTTGTTGAAGCTAGAGGAAACGCTCATGATCAGATTAGGATGACAACAGCAAATTAAGCATTCTTTTGTAATCATTTTACCATTTAAAAAGAACGAGTGACATCTTACCTGTCCTTCATATAAGATGAGGGAAAACTTCGAACATCAAGTTACAGTTGAGTTTGAGCCCTTTGCCAAATGCTAAATTTTGGTTATTGTCAGAATCATTGTTGCAATCTTTGCTGCAGAAGCAGTTGATACCTATTAATAGGCCATTTGAGAGTAGCCAATAGCAACTAGTGGCCAGGATCTCAACCTAATAAGAGACACCGAACTGCGGACCCTAATGACTGATTTGCTTCCTAAGTACTCCAAAAACTGCGGCTTTCTCTTCATGGGCTTTAGTTCAAATTTGATCACTATAGTTCTCTTGCAACTGGACAAAGCTGCAAATTTACAACTCGTGCGGAGGTTCCTGATTAGAGGAGTGGAGGATAATCAGTCACAGATGCCTGTTAATGCCTACAAAACAGTATTGACCATCAAGAGGTACTGGCTTTATCTGTCAGTTTTAGGAAAAAGTATGACAAACGCACTTCCCTCCGCCAGCCACATTTTACCATTCTTTCCTCTTAGTCTGCGGCCGTACTGTCAGTGCATCATATTTTTGGCAGTATCTCTAGGCATTAGTTATCGAGAGCAATGTCCAATGCCGTTACGAGGAACTGTATGAAAGATCCGTGGTTCTAATTCCACCAGTATGTTCTCAGTGACGTATTTATTTATCTCAATTTTCCTAAGGTAAGTACCAGGGACGTATTTTAAACCTATACATCAAATATTCCCTTTCCAAATTTTGTTTCCAATTATTTCATTCGTGTATCAGGCAATATGAGCAGGCTTGAACACGCCAAAATTACCTCTCAGCTCCAAATACAATGGGATAGCTAGTTTATCATCCAATTATACCCTAAACTTTACTGACCTGCTTAACTTATCTGTACACTGCGTTTGATACATAAACTTTACATAATTACCAGCAGCTGTCTCTGTATTTTCTAATCGGTTTATATATATATATATATATATATATATATATATATATATATATATATATATATATAATTGACGTCCTCCAACGTTAAGTCATATTGGACGATTTCCAATCGGTGACTCCCATATTCCAAGGAGCAGCACGTTGTTACGTTAGGGTTGGCTGTGGAGAAAGGGGTGAACAACCTTCTCGGTAACTGGGGGCGTAGCTGGAGGGATGGGGTACCAGATGGTAGGGCGAAATAGTAATACAACCTAGGAGCTAGGAGGTAGAGGATAGAAATCCGGAGACGGGAACAGTACAAGATAGTATGATCCATGTTTAAACCCGTTTACTGGACACTAATTCTGATAGGTAGTACAAAGGTATTAAAAACATTCTCTTAGCCCTGAAAGGGCTAAACAGTGATACTACAACATATTACTGATTTATGATGGCTTACCTTAATGGTGCGGTGTTTCATGTATGGCTGAGGATGTTTAAGTGTCGCCGTCACTAGAGGGCAACATGATGTGACCGACGTGAGTTGACCCTGGACTGCACTGAACCCCTAACTAATTTATACTGCACCCCCATGGTTGGAATCAGTGATCTTAATTGTGGGATCATCTATGATGTTACCGAGCAGACTCGGCATTACTTTTATGGTGCCGAATTAGAACGCTATGTAGTCATTCCCCAATAATATTAAGCCAAATTGACGTAAGCGTACGTCATAGTTCTAAAAATATGAGCGGTCACCTTCTGACTACCACTGGTGGTAAAAGCACGCGAGCAATTTGACAGCTGCTGATTTACCCACTCAGCGGAATTCGGAACTTCAAAACATGTGAAGAAGACATGTGTCCAGAGTGAGCCTTGGTCCTGAAATTCTAAAACTTGATAGTTTCCTAATTATTCTTCAGCCATATATGTAACAACGTATTCACTCTCAAAGAGTTGTATTGTTTCTTGTAAACGCCACTCTTCGTGCTGTGGGGTTCCCATTCATTTTAACACTTACCTACACTGCTAGATTTGCATCTGCCAACCCCTCCCTCCCTCCTTCCCTCTCTCTCTCTCTCTCTCTCTCTCTCTCTCTCTCTCTCTCTCTCTCTCTCTCTCTCTCTCTCTCTCTCTCTCTCTCTCTCTCTCTAGGCTTGCATTACAACATTAATAGGTGTAACTAAAATAACTCACACAGTCGCGGCAAACGTGTCTCCTTCAATTTGGTACAGTGGCCGCAATCTTCTAGAAAGAAGTTTACAGATTACATGTTTTCTAGCAGTTCTGGAATGATTTCGTAGACTAGGGTGTGGCCTTTCAGGTTCTTGAAGTTCACATGATAGCGAAATCAGAATGGTAAGTTTGAAATTACATTTAAGTTTTATGAAAGTGCCACATTATCTTCTTCAGAGAACGAATGCATGAAGTCAACACCAGACGGCGGAAGCTCCAGTCTCTAATTATTGTGCCCGGAATGTTACCTCAGCCTTCTCTCTTCGTTGATATGGTCAGTGTTCCTTTTAAAGATGCAGGATGCTTTTGCGCTTTGAAATCGCCTGAAGAATTGACTATAATAGTGGAACAGTCCCACGAAGTGACATACCGCTTGTTCATCCTTAGGGCAATCCAATTTTACTCCATTCCATAATCACTTCTGCAAAGGAAACCTTGTACTTCGTCCTGAGATTGTTCCACTTTATATCTAAGTCTACCTTACACAAATTATCCAGAAGATAATACAGAATTCCCTATTGTAATCAAGAGTTCAGTGCAGATCCCAACAGTGATAAAATGCGCTGTTTAAATGTAGATGGGCGATGGAATTGGCATAGGATTTTTACTTACTTCAAGGCCTAAGATGCATCAAAACACAATATTATACTCACCAAGGGCGCCAGGTCCAACGTTCACCATATGGCTGCAAAGTTATCTGTGGCGGCATCAATCCAATTAACGGGGCAGTTGGGCCAGCTGGTGCATTAGCGAATGAAAACAAATTCCTCAAGAACCGAATATCACTGAAACTTAGTTTGAAAGATAGGTATGTTGGGCGAATGTACAGGGTGTATTTGCATACCGGATTCAAGTTGCTCAGGATCTAATGGAAAATCATCGCATTGCTAAGTGTTGTTTATGGCGTATGAGAACCATTTATCCCCTGCAACATACTTCAAAGCCATATTTACCTTGATAAAAATATCAGCACACAAACAATTTGAATTTCAACTGTTTGATGTTAGCCACTGTACAGTTCTCAGGTTGCACTTTGGAGCGTTGAGAAAGCTGCCCCGTAAACAGTAAATAAAACGTTCTATCAAAATCCAATTATTACTCCATTTGTTGGCGTCTCCTTTCAGAAATTTACGCCTCCACCGAGAATGGATATACCAAAATATAGCAATAGAACAGCGTGAAGGAGTCAATTGACTTTCTGCAACGACACAGACTTCTAACTTCTTGTGGAACCGTTATCCTGTATTTGGTTTATTTTGGGGACCTAACAGCATCTTATGCTTACATACGGGATACTGAATGAAGCAATTCTCAAGACAGCTGACCTATAAATCTTCCAGAACACTTGCGTTCTTGGAACATTCTTTCTTCATTAACATTTTCATCAATCTTTAGAAACACAATGAACGTGTAGCACGTGATGGTATTCATTTTCAGTCCAGTCTGTACCACTACTGCCAACAGTCTATACTCACACTTTAATGCCGTTTGTATTGCCACATTCTGTAGAAATATTGTGGCTAACATTTCTAATTCGTTTGGTTAGGTAACACATTTAGTTGGCAAGAAATATGAAAAAGAAACTATTAAACAAGAAGTAGTAATGCAAAAGATGCCAGGCATATGCTCGCAATTGGACACTGTTATCATAATTGTCAGTTATATGACTCCTTCTCTTTCTATAATTAATTTGTAAGAAGGCCTGCAGAAATTACGGGGACACAGTATTTAATTTTTTAAATCTAAATTCTGTCAGATGTGCAGGTAACACAATTTTTTTCGGACTGCGACCAGTCCTGTCTATTGTACGTTATGCCCACAACTGGGGCATACCCGGGAGGAAGGATGAGGCGAGAGGAGACAGAGGGTGACTCTCAAGAAGCCACTACAGTACAGAGGGCTGGGTCCGTACATTTTCCTTAGATGGAAACCTCCCCCGGCAGACCAGGACAACGAACATTCCCCATACTCTGATTCGGGGATGGTCCCAGCAGCCGGTTCGGAGACCGACAGCCGACCTACTGGAGGAGGAAGTGGTTGATTCAGAGCATATCATCCTGGCATGCACCGCCGAGACTCCCGCCGACACTTCCACCCTGAAAGAGACCACCGGATGAGAGATGACCTGAAATGATAATGGAGATGAAATGGAGGGACAGGAAATTTGGAGAATGTAATTAAACTACCCAGAATTTGCCTAGCGACCAGGGAAAAGCCCCAAAAAAACCATGGGTCAAGTAGGTCGGCCATGGGAATCGAACGCTGACCTCTCGAATATGGGCTACAGACGAATCTGCCTGAGCCATCCCGCTCGGTAGAGATTAGAGGCGATTTCGCTATTTAACTTTAAAGACACAGGAGTACACTTGACTAACTTGGAAATAAAACTCAACGTATACTAAACTAAAAATGCAAAGAGTATATGAAAGCATTAATTCTCACTGCACTAACTGAAAATGTAATGCTGGCAGCTCCATTTGCATGTTCTGTCATATGGTAAGATGTCACTTATAGATTGAAATATACTATATCTGCCATTCTGTGGCGTTAGCTATGACATTTTCTATGTCTTTGATGAGTTTCCACAGAAGAGAAATGAAGCATTATAACTTTTTCATTACACTTACTATTCACTGTTAGGATCCCGTAGGGGAGGGGATACGACCCCTAGCACTCGTGGTACCTCTGACGTTACTAGAGGAACTTCGGGCCGAACATTCGAGCCCCTCCCTGAGTGGGAGTTGTTCGGGTGGGTTGGACTCGAGGGGGCAGTGGTTCCCGATACCCGTGGGAGATCGGGTACGTCTCTAGACGGGGTTGGGGAAGCCATATATTCCGCGTACTAGCCTGCATAGATAGTAGAAGGTGTGCTATATCACCAGGCGGCCCTACCGAGGTTAATCGGTAGCCTTCCCCTTTGGGGTTGGTGCGCGTATCCACTTCCATCCCGTCTTGAGTCCACAGGACCAGATGGGAGGGCATTTTAGTCTCTAGATTTGCCCTATGGAAAGCCCCACGGAGGCGCCGGGCATACCCTCGAGTTTATATATCCACTATTAGGAGTGTCGCTGCATTCCTCGGGAGTTATTGCTGAATTGCTTTTGTACACGATTTACAATTGCATTCTAGCATAACATCATGAATATAAAGCCTTTTTAGTAAACTAGAAAGGTTCCCTTAATCGCTTTAGAATCTATTACTTATGCAAAACAAAAATTTTGTTAATATATTTTGTTATTTAAGTTAGGTCTTAAAAGCAGCGCCCTAACAACCGCTCTTAAAATACTTGTAATTTCGGAACTGTCACTAAAGATCTGGTGTAACAGCTCTCCGGTTATGGAAACGGTGTCCAGGAAATATATCGAGAAATATAAGTCAATCAATTAATTAAAAAAGTATGTAATAGAATTCATTCCTACCTTTGTAGACACTATACGCTATTTAATTTGTTCATTGCTGATCAGGTCCGCTCATAAAGAAGCAGAAAGGACACATCGCTCCCCATTCTATTTCACTTACGAGAAAAATGCATCAAACATTAATTTCTACGTTCTAAATTGTGAAATTCTTAATAGAAAATAAATATTTGATGTACTGGATATCAGTGCTTGAGGACTGCAAGGACATCTAAAAACAGCATGTTTATGATGTTCCTGAAATGGAATGAAACTAAATTTTTAAAATATTGGTAAAATATCACGTATAAGTGTTATAGTATTGGAAATCCCTATTCTAATTGTCACTGAATTGTGAATAACTTATGCAAAAATAATAGAGGCTACAAATAATCGGTCTTAAGTAGTATTACTGGGCTGTATCTTCTTAGCTTAAGAATAAAATTACAAGCAGATAACAACATACTTTTAATTTTATGTAAGGATATACAACCAGCATAAAAAACATGGAATAAGTGAAGTGTTAAAACGCAGGTTAAAACGGAGATATATTTGAAAAGCAATTTTGGGATGAATGCAACATTACAACATATCATCAGAGCGGAAGTAAACCTTGCACCTAAATCCTGCAGCCCATTATGATAAAGATACTGATTTTAAATGTTTATAAAGCTATTTAAACAGTATTAAATAGCTTCTATATAGAAGTAATACTTATTTTGTAATATATTACACTTTTTACTTTTTGCTAGCAAAAGTAAAATGAGCTGTAATAGAAATAAAGTTGCAAGGGAACACACATAATAGTTCATTATATTTGCAGTGTAATAAAATTTTTAAGGGCTTAGGTGAACTATTCATGCAGAAAAAATGTATATTGCATACAATTCAGATATTTTTTTTGTTTTAATTATATAAGTACTTTTATGACAAAAGTTCAAAATCACGAATGTTTAGGATCTGTATGGAATTAGGAATCTGTTAGATTATAAACCTATATGGAGTTGGGAAAATTTTTTTTATATCTTGTGGTTGGTTTTAGAGGCTTATTAACATTTTAAAACTCTTTATTTGGATAATTAAAGCCAAATATGTTTTCTCAATCAGTTTTCGCTATATTCGAAGTTTCAAGGCACCTTCGAACAATTCCCAGAAAATCCAAAATATATCTATGTACATTTCATTTGTTGTCATGGAAATACTTTAAGAATATGACATTTAAAACCAAATTGCTATAACCTCTCTGAGAAGGTCGAAATTGTCTAAATTATTCCATGTAAAGTGTAGTACGGGGGTGGAGGGGTTATCCTGACAGGTAGATAATATGGCAATGTCATCCACTTTTGAGATGTGCTTTAAGATTCAGGAAGTTAGTTTAGAAATGTTACTATGTAAACTGCTAGGGTGAAGATTTTCTAAAAGGGATTAATATTGCATGTTCGATTTCCGAGTTATATCTAGAAATTCAAATTTGCAGCACATATTGAAAAGTTAAAAATGTTTGTCATGGTAAAGGTAGTTGGGAGGAAGGGATTTTCTTTAAGGGAAGTTAACGTTGCGTTGTAATGCAGTTTTGTACAAAATTTTAAAGTACAAATTGGAACGGAAATGTTACGTACGTGGAGATGCGATGGTGGAGATGATGTAGGATAATGCTGTTGCTGCGCCCTCGCCATGGTGATGGTGCCGAAGTTCAAGGACTCGCAGTCGTTTAATCTGAGCTTTTGCTCAGATCCGAAGTCTCAGGATGAGCAATTCCTTTAAATGTTATCCACGGCTGCTGTTCCAGTCGTTAAATGGAGAAAAGATAAAAAAAAAAAAAAAAAAAAAAAAAAAAGAAAAACCTCTTTGAATTCAGGCGTGATCTCATGCGAGGGAACTGACTTTTCGTCTATTGAGGAAATATTTCAATGTTTCCTTTTAAATTAATATAATTAAATCTTTTAATTTTGAGTTACAAATTTACAGAGTACGTCGTAACGTAGATATACAATGAAGTTGATCAATGTAATGCATTTACATTGAAGCATGCATTTACACAGAAATTGTAAATATAGTTTATAATCTCTATCGATTTTTTTTTTCTTTCTACATACCGCTCCGACACAGAATTATACGTCTGTTCTCTTCAACGTTGCACAATCAAAACACGTATGTTCCCTTCGAGTTACATAATTACAAAACGTCTGGTCCCTTTGACGTTACACGATCTAAAGACGCTATTTTTGCAAGCCGCTTGTCCAAGATTATTGATTTTGCTCCCTTCGTTGCTATAAACACCAAAAAGTTCTTTCTCACTGGTTCACGTCCACACATTACCTTATATAATTTTCTAACCACCAATACTAACACATTACATCACATACATATTGCATCATATCATGACCCACTGAATTTCACACTTTCATTTCTTATGCATATTAACCTTTCCACATCAATCCTTAAACCACCATTAAACATATTTAAATATTTTCTAGTCTTGGGGCCTAAACCAAAACAGTTGTTACAAAATTTTCTAGTTAATCGTGAAGTTAGTTTAACTTTTTTTCTCATCTAAACGGTATTATGGAATGAAAGTATTTACTTCACAGCGAGCTTATTTGCGTTATCACTATGCTCTAAGTTATGTTTAAAATTTCAAGCCTCTACTTATCAGAAAGTTAGTTTAAATTTGTTTTCATGTAAAGGGTAGTTTGGGATGAAATATTTCATTTTCTGAAAAGGGGCTAATATTACACGGTCATCCAGTTCAGAGGTGTGTTTAAACTGTTAAGTCTCTAGCTCATCGTGAAGTCAGTTTAAACATTTTTCTATGTAAAGCAAGTTAGTGGTGTGCAGGGGAGTTTCTTGAAAGCAAGTTAAAATACCTTATGATGCAGTTTTGAGCTACAGCTCTTTGTAAATTTAGTTTAAAATCTTTTCCGTGTAAAGAGCAGTCTGTGTAGGGAAGCATATTCTTGAAAGCGAGTTATGTTGCGTTGGCACACAGTTACAAACTACATGTTTAAGGCCACAAGTTCCTAGTTCATGTTAAGTTAGTTTTAAATTAACTGCAAAACGAAACGTCAGATGGAGATGAAAGCGAGATAGTGAAAACGTTTTAACAACCTTATGTAAACAATAAGTGACTTCAGCAATTTTTTGTGGTCATAGATAAGTTTGCAGGTTAATGTGTCTAGATAGCATTAATTTTTTCACAGTTTACTTAAAATGTATATTTTAAACAAAAAATGCCTTTTAATTTTTCAAAACCTTGTCTGAAGTAGCCGTTCCTTTTTGAGATTCTAGAGTTACACAGCCATCTATATAATCCAATCACTTTTTCTTCTGAAGATAGTGAAAAAATTTGTTGATGGCACTCTTAAAGAATTTGTGACTGTAAATCTTCTTATGGCATCATTATTGTTAATAATAATAATAATAATAATAATAATAATAATAATAATAATAATAATAATAATAATAATAATAATAATAATAATAATAATAATAATAATAATAATAATAATAATAATAATAATAATAATAATAATAATAATAATAATAATAATAATAATAATAATAATAATAATAATAATAATAATAATAATAATAATAATAATAATAATAATAATAATAATAATAATAATAATAATAATAATAATAATAATAATAATAATAATAATAATAATAATAATAATAATAATAATAATAATAATAATAATAATAATAATAATAATAATAATAATAATAATAATAATAATAATAATAATAATAATAATAATAATAATAATAATAATAATAATAATAATAATAATAATAATAATAATAATAATAATAATAATAATAATAATAATAATAATAATAATAATAATAATAATAATAATAATAATAATAATAATAATAATAATAATAATAATATATTTTTAAAGATAATTTCGATAAAATACCAAGCAATTAGATCCTGGAAATCTGTTTTGTTTCTCAGTTAATGCCGATGGAGTGTCTTTCAGCAGTAGAACATTATTTTACAAGTATCACACGTGTTCAGCTACTACAGGAAAAGTTGGTCTTCCGTTTGGAAAGGAAGATGTTGAGGACAGACAAACAAGTTCCCCAAATTCTCTGCCGCCCACCTCAGAGCCCCCACATCATTAATCTTTCCAATGACGGCACTGCTCCATATGCGTTCTAGATAACAGAATCGCATGTGCACTTGCCAGGCTGTATATTACCGTAGTTGGCGTAAGGAAGCTAAAACTTTGAAGCTCAAGTTCTTGTTTTACTTCGATAGCATAAATCATTAATATACCACATCATGTGCGAAAAATGGTTTAGGCCACAAAATAAAAAAGTTGGTATTTTACGGTTCCATCTTTGAAAAAAAAATATATATATATCCGAAAAAGGAAAAATAAAGCTCAAATTTTGCAAGTGCACTAAGGGTGGGTTTACCGATCAACATAAAGATATTCTAACCCGTTATTTTCCAACATTTGTTAAAAGTTGAACATGAAATTAAAAATCCTGCGTTTCATCAAGCTCTTACAGCAAAATGTTAGCTAACTTATTGCTAACGTCAAAGACGATTGCTTGACCGTACTAACGGTTTCTGAAAGCGCATAGATACACTTTAATCTTCGTATCGTTACGTTCTGTGCAGAGGCAATGTTTGGCTTCCAAAGCGAGGGAAGCTCCAAATAATAATTTTCATTAAAATAAGGGAGAATAAATACTCAGAACTAAAGTCACTCTTCAATACTCTTGTTAATGTACAGTCACACTAGGCCCTCCTTGCATTGCAAGACTACACACACTATTAGTCACACAGCAGACATTCCTGCTTTCCCTCTCAGACTTTTTTTAGTACTGGCCCACATGGCGTGAATTGTTCATCTAACATGGAGAAAGTATGCAATTCACACAATTCTGCTAAAATATTAAAACTTCACAAGAATGCCCTGTTTGTCACCATTACATAGAATCTACGTAAAACACTACTGCTATTGAAATATCACCACTTAAAACAATAAATAAACTTTTCTTCCACCCTAAAGAGGCTTCATGTGACAAAATTTGTCAAGCACTTCCTAACTACCGAAGAGTTGCAATTGCAACGAAGCATGTTGTTCAAGGTTAGCAATGCGTGAATACTCAAATATTCAGTACTGAATGAGCTCGCGGAACCGGTCACTTGAGCTTGAGCAGCTGTCAAAGTTTCCCACAGCACCGCGGATATTCGTGAATAAATTTGAAAATGTACCCGGAGAAAATAAAGCATTGTTTGGTATTAAATATTTTATTTTCTTCTTTTTATCTCGAAATTGGTGAGGTAGCGGCGTTTTCAGCGGTTTATTTCGTAACTGGTTCTGTGCCAATAGCAGAAAACTAATAACAAGGTCGATTAACTGTCATTTAATATTCATGAATGATGGGCAGAGTTAACTGAAAAATGTAAATGCAGAGGAACTAATTGTTCCACTGTTTAAAATGTATAATTTAAGGAACGAGTTAGTAAGTGTAGAGATATCATCCAGTGCAAATATAATAAACTGCATTTACAGCGATACAGCCTGACGGAATATCCGTGTGTAATGTAGTTGTCCTGCGCCGAGGCGTAGTGGGCTAAGGCAACTTGTTTGGTTCCTTGCCACGGATGACGCCCGAGATGGATCCCACCCCTGGAGAGTGCGGAACGCTGCCAACTGAGCATTGTAATGAAATTGAGGAGCTATGCTAGTTAGCGAAGCCCGCCTCGGTAGCGTAGATGATAGCGAGTCTGCCTCACGTTCAAGAGGTCCCGAGTTCGAATCTCGGTCAGGGTGAATTACCTGGAAAAGGTTTTCCCTTATCCTTAAAGACGAATGTCGGGTAGCTCTGCGCTCCATGGACCCTAGACACATTTGAGCATCATTTCACCCATTTCATTCACCGTCCGATATGACTTAACGTTGGAGGACGTTAAATGACACACACACACATATATATATATATATATATATATATATATATATATATATATATAGCGAACCCTGGTCCAGAAAACCAACTTTCCGGCGGGGGGTGCCGAAATGCAGACCACATCTCCTCCCCATATCGGTTGGATGATCGCCCACTTCTACCTAGCATATGTGAGCGTGAGGCCGACAGTCAGGTTGGCAGGCAGTTTCCCAATAGGGGTTATTGCGCCAATGGTTAATGTTTAACTTCAACGTTTTACCGATTCTGTCAATTCCATTAAGAAACTGCGTGAAGTTTATGTTAACAATAAGTGCAGTAACAAAAATTTTAGGCAAGAAGCACCTTGAAACTACTGGTGAAAATTACATTAGGACTAAAGTTAACGAAAGTGTGTTATCCTTGATTAAGGACTTAAAGAAAAATAAGTACTGTTTGGTTTTTGATGTAATAAGCTCATAAGCGGTAGTATGAAAATACTAACGTTATCACCTTACATGTAAGTAGCATAAAATCTCAAATAACAGTTGCAATAGAGAAGCAAATCACATTCTTTTGTCTGTTGTATTTTAACCTCTCGATTTCGCATAAAACTACGCTCATTACCTTTTGACAGCCTGTACCGCTATAAAAATTCCTCCTTTTGCTGGTTTTCAAACTTGTTATGGCAGACTCCGTTAGGAATTGCACTCAGAAATTTCAAATGCAGCATATTCGCGTCAACAACTTGATTTGCGACACCATTTCCCTACTTCTACTCCAATTTGTTTTGTTAAATGTCTCAACACAGGCGTGTGGTAATGTTAATTTAACACACAGTTTTACACCTTGTTATAGCTTACATTGGACGATGAAAGAGAGTTTGCGTCTTCTTAAATACTACATTAGTTTAAGGCTGGTTATGCTTAGGACTAGTTGGTAAAACCGATTGTATGGATATTTTACCGCGCCATTGTGAAGTATTTCAGGCAAAAACAAGCAAAAGCTTAAACATTTGCTGCATCTATTAAATTATGTGTCACCATATTTTAAAGTACATGACAGTTTACAGGCTTACCTGAATGTAATGATGAAAGTGATTTGTCAATTATATTCATTTCAATATTGCCGATTATTATTTGTTCTTCAATATAAGTGGATAACTGTATTAGTTCAGAGGAGACGCGGCACAGAAAACACAACTGGCTAATTGTACCTATGTCACAAGTGAGACATCCTCGGCGAGAAAGAATGAGGTGAGAGGAGACACGGGATGGCCGTCCCATGGAGTTACGAAAGTGCAGAGGGAGGGGTCCCCTGATTTCATTTAGATAGAAGCTGCCCCCGGCAGATCAGCACAACGGACATCCCACTCTATTGGGGTTTGGAAACAGTCCCAATACGAGACCTGGATTCGGTGAACGGCAACCGTTCTACCGAGGAGGAATTCGTTCACTCAGAGTATATAATCCTGCCACGCACCACCGAGACACCCATCGAGACTTCTGCCCTAAAAACAGATGAAAGATGATATAGAGGTAAATTCACTCACAATTCCTGCCAAGTGGAGAGGAATTTCGGGGGATGTTTTTTTTTTTTTTTTTTTTTTTTTTTTGAGATGGCAGTTATACTTCTGCATTTGCGGAGTTCCGCATTAGCACCTCCGGTAGTAGCGTCATCATAATGCTGCCGCACAGTGTGCGGGAGCGCGTAGGAGTTGTATTCCTTGGCCATGACCATGTCTGAGGTCTCGGGCATGTCACGAAGGGGAGTGAAATGAAATGTGTAGTGTTTAACGCCCACTTTTACTACATACGGCACCGCAGGCGATGACACTGATGATGATGATGATGATGATGATGATGATGATGATGATGATGATGATGATGATGATGATGATGATGATGATGATGATGATGATGATGATGATGATGATGATGATGATGATGGAGCACCGGTGGAATGAGATGGCGGGAAACCGGAGGTCCAGGAGAAAACCCACCCCAGCGCCGTGTTGTCCACCACAAATCTCACTTTGCGGTCGCCTGGGATCGAACCCAGGCCGCCTTGGTGAGAGCCAAGTGGTCTAACCACTGAGCCTCGGCGCGGCCTACGAAGGGGAGTGGGCGTACAGTTTTGGGCTTAGGAGGAGTAATGTTTATTTCTGAGAGTTGTTTTATTAAACTACCCAGTATGCACCTGACGATCCGGGAAAACCCCAGAGAAAATCCCGGGGTCAGATAGGTCAGCAACGGGAATCAAACCATGGACTCTCAAATGCGAAACCGCTTCAGGCATCCTGCTAGTTTCCTACATATGTCATCACCATCATCATCATCATCATCATCATCATCATTCTTATTATTATGAAACTAAGTAAATACACAATAATTTTGTAGGGTCTTACTTAAAATATTATAAAATATTATTAGTAAAATTATGGCATTGGACCATGATAAAACTAAATTTTATATATTAGGTTGTCTAATAACTAGTGTCAGTTTTTGGTTTTGGTGTTTCGGAAAATTTATTGGGTTTCTTCGGTTTGGCATTGCTATTTACAGCATGCTATGGCTACTGTTACGTACATTGCATGTATCAAGCTTCAGTTCTTAATAAAAAATCAAAAAAGGAGATAACAAATTTTGAACTTAGAGTCCTTCTAAAACAATACTGGAGACACGACTATGAAGCCGTTGCCGCAGCTCGAAGAATATATGAAGTAGAAGGAGAAGGTATCGTTAGTGAGCTTGTGGCACAACGATAGTTCAAATGTTTCAACAATGGAGACGAAAATGCTAAAGATTACCACGTTCTGGAAGACGTAAAGGATGGAATATTGAGGATACACGCCAAGTTTAGCAAGAAAATTTGCAAAAGATAGGCTTTTAGAAGAACTTGGTGCATCAAACGATACCATACATCGCCACATTAAGACACTTGGAAAATCATACAGAAGCTGTAGATCTGTACCTCATGAACTGACACGTCAACAAGCTGAACTAGAGTGGATATTATTCGTCAGCTTATCTGTAATCGCATTGATGATAGATCTGTTAGAACTTCCACTTTTCATGAAAAATGGGTATGTTATCGAAAACCTGATGTCTCGAAACAGTGGCTTGAACTCCGCCAACCTGCCAAAGGCATTGTTAAAAAAATCATTTCGGTCTCAAAGTAATGTTTTGTGTCTGGTGGAATTTTGATGGTGTGTTTCACTGGAAGTTTGTTTCAAATGGGCGACGATTGATGCCGATCTTTATACTTAACAACTGGAACAAGTTCATGAAATTTTGAGACGGAGATATCCAGCACTAGTTAACCAAAATAAAGTTCTATTGCAACAGGACAATGCAACACTCCATACTGCACCAACAACCATGGAAAAAGTTCAGGAACTGGGAGGAATCGAACTGCTACCACAACCAGCATACAGCCCTGATCTCGCAACATCAGATTATCATCTTTTTCGATCTATGGCCAATTTTCTACGTGGAAGAAATGTTGACATTGAAACAGTGTAATGGGTGTCCGAATTATTCGCATAAAAAACAGAGACTAGCACTATCGTGAGATAATAAATCTCGCTGAATGATGGCTCAACACCATAGGGTCTAATGATCTATACTTTAAAAATTAGTTAATTGCTTGTCAGAACACATTTCAAATAATTGTTTTTCTTAAAAAATGACATTGCTTATAAGACAGTATCTATACTTTAATACCATACATTGAAATTATAATGTTGATTTTTTTTTTTTTTTTTTTTTTTTTTTTTTTTTTTTTTTTTTTTAAGGTTTCCCAACACTTAATTTTCTCGGTTTAAAATTTGAAGATTAGACCATTTATGTGATTTTATCTACATTTTATAGCACGTTCTTCGCAACAAGGGGAACATTTCCTTATATTTAATAAGTCAATGTGGCAGCAATATAAAGCTCTAATGATAAATGGCCAACAATAATTATTCATAAGAGGATTCTGAAATGTCGCTTGCTGCAGGTAAGTTGCAAAAACCATAGCTTAAAATGTACACATTAATTATATTCTGTCTAGGTTTCTTAAATATAGTTTACAAAAGTAATTAATCTTAATTTGAACAAGTTATAGGTTTCCCCTACACTTTGCTTTGAAAGGAACAAACAGGTGTTAAAATATACACACCAGCAGTTAGTACGCAATATTATTTCAGTTTCTGTTCTTTTTTTTTTTTTTTTTTTTTTTTTTCACAATTTAAAATTCTATTAAGACACGAGTGAAATTAATTAGCTTTAAATTTACTCCTCGTCTGTAATAAAAAATGGAAAACATTTTTATCTTTTATTTATGTATTGAAGTATTACAATATTATGTATTGAAGTTTTGAACCAAGTTGCAAAACTGGAAGCGATTCGAATGAACCATATATATATATATATATATATATATATATATATATATATATATATATATATATACTTACTTTCTTTACAATTACCTATAGTATGAAGACTTATTGTATGCCACCAAAAGTTCTAAACCTGTATTTCGGGGGAATAAGAGTTTTGGCTTCGCCTGAACTGAGATATATCATTTTAGAAGGGAAGGGTGAAGGTTCCGTATCTCTATAAAAGAGTGGGCCAAAACCAAATATATAATTGAGTTAAACATAATTAAGTTCAGCAATTTTTAGGGTTACGCCATGAAGATTTCCAAGGAAATCCATCCATAAAAGCTACTTTTACACCTCTTACATCCTTTTAGGTCTGATTAAAATACCATATAAATGATACAATAAAATGATAAAAGTAATATGCCTTATATTTTCCGTGTACATCGGTGAACTTACCGTCACTAAATTATTTTGTACAGTAATCTAAAGAATAAAATAACAGATAAACAAAAGCTCATTACAGCAAAATTGAACACCCATTAAAGTACAAAGTTGTCTATTTTTTTCGTAAAGTTAACCGTTTTAGTGCCTATAATGCCGCAATTACTTTCCGCATGTCAAAATTTTTGCTTACTTTTAAATAATTCTTTGGTAATTTGCAGTGATTAACTTTTGTTATGAAGCATACACAAATAATATATAGCACTTACTATATGTTATATAATTTTAATATACATCGGTATTTCATGTATTATATTGTCAATGTTAAAGAAATTTGTCTGAATGTGTCATTCTAGCAATTCTAGCAATAAGCAATCAGGATAAAAAAGAAAAGTGTTTTAAAATAATCTAGTGAATAAGATCATAATACACTGCTTAGTTGAACAGAAAGTTGCAGTAGGTGGTAAAGGTGAGAATAAGTAGAGGAAGGTATGGTATTGTTAACTGTGTAAATAAGTTTAATTGATATAGACACTGATTACAATGGTACCGGAGAGTTAGTTGTTTGTCGACTGGAAAGAATGCAACCTCGATTGTAAGTTTAAGATTTAATTTTATTGTCATCTTACACTGCTAAACATTTAAGAAGAGAAACTAAATTTAGATTAAAGATTAAAAGAGGTTACACTTTTATACCAACTTATTGCTAACGTAGTTACATTGTCTTAAATATCTTCCACAGATATCACGAATGGTATACTGGAAATACCTTAGACATCCTAATGTGTGCACATTAGTTTATAAATTTTGTCATATGCAGTGTAATAGAATTACAGATATTCCGAATGGAATATTCAGGAAGCGCAGATTCAAGTGAACAACATTCCTGGTGAGGCCAGAAATAACATTTAAAGTTAATAGTTCACGTAAAAGTTTCTTGCATACTGCGGTTTCAGACTTAACAATCTCATTATTTTCATCAAATATAAGATCCGGAGTGTGTGTTTCTTTTTCATATATAAGCGTTTCCAAACTCAAATGTTTGTATTATGCCACTGGGTCTCTGATATGGGTAACTGGTAATCCTTGTATTTGTTGCTGGAATAATTATAGTTCTACTGTAATTACTTAATGACAAATGCAATGTTGAGTATCAAGAGCATGTTATTTTTGGGGAAATGAATTTTGTTTTCAGATAAAAAATATGAACGACAAGGATAGGATGAAGTTGGTGAATAAATTATAATCAACAGTGCAGAATCATCTCACAGGGAGGCGAGGACCGATGAGTGAAACCTTGGCACACTAGTAAGAAGGTAAAATAAATAGTTAAAACAGAAAGGATGGTTTCCATTATTTCTATTTCTGTTTTGAGCTTTGATATAAGTATATCTGCAAAGAGAAATTTTGCAAAAGATCTTTGATCTAATAAAACAGCTAATTAATTCATGACTTTGTTGAATATAAGGTATTCATCTCGTGATGAGATGATGGTTTCAGTACCACATTATAGGTAGTAATTATTCACAAAGATTCCTATTTTTATTTAGAGTTATAAACTAATAACTGTTTTAGTGCTTTGGGTACACCATTGTTCTATGTATGTCTTATACTTTCAGGTGTTTTAAACTCACCCATTTATTTAATCCAGTAATACAGCCAAAGAACCTAAGCTTTGTCTCTACACATACCCTAGGTAAAACTCAAAAAGACCTTTACAATTTGGCTAATTGTTTCAACATGACATGGATTTCTGCATATAAAGAGCACTCAATATACATCAAGTTTCGGACTGGGTTCCTTTGTGTGTTATGTTATTGCGTATAAAGTTTAAAAATAGCCATTCATTACAAGGATTTACGTATACTGTTTATTTATGAATGTATTTATGGATATCCATGAATAGGCTATCATAAGCTTTTATATAGCTTTGTTAAAATATTATTTGTTAGGTATTGTTTACATAAGGCACGAGTAATGAGCAGACATCGGATCGCATACACCTTAGCGATCAATGTACGCACTAAACAAGGTCAAGCGAGACATCAACAAACGTCCATAGCAACAAGTATACCTACCGATGCACTGTGTGTGTACACTCCTATACGGATACAAAATGTAACCTACGTTACAATATGCCATCCGACTCATTGTTTTCGATTTGGGAGTTACAACTATGTACATTCGTAAATTGCCGAATGTGAATTTTCTGCACCTTTCTTTGAAACAATACAAAAATATTGGGAGAAAGTTCGTTCAATGTCACATGACATATGAGTAGTACAAGTCATTTCTATGTGTTTTTCCGAGACTTAGTTTATTTACTAAATTACGCAGCATTGAGAATACAGTATTTTGTGCATGTTTGGTAAGTGGTGCATTCTATTTATTGATAATGTTTACGGACACCTCCTGTACTGCTTTTAGACAGCAAAAAATTACGTTCTTCAAGCTGTTTAATGGTTGTTGATAATACTCAAAGCTTTTGATTCATAAAATTGAGATTTCCCAATAATTGTTGTAAAAGTAATGCTACTAACACAATATGTCAAACACCTTGCACTCCCTCGAAAGTCAAATCTACTTGCACGGCGAGTAGTAGTTGTAATGAAACTAAAGCTGCGCTTTGTGAACTATGCTATACCTGCGTGTTATACCTTCGACTGACGTCAGCAGTTATATCCCTTTAAAGGTTATGGGATCCGAGGCCTAGTAATCAGATATGATCTGAATTTTTTTTGGGTACATAAATTGATATCGAAAAATCGAAGCGCATTGTAACATCTAACTCATTATCATCAAAATTTGTACATAACTTTGTTTTATGTTGCACTTTTAAGACAATATATCTCTGTGCCTTCCTTCACGATATTTCCTATAAACTTTATTATCAAAATGTTACTGAATTTTAAAGCCAGATAACTGAATGACTTGAAAGTTCGAACATCAACATGAGAATCATACTGTAGCTAATAAGTAAGAGATTAATGTTTCTTACTCTACTGTTTCCATAGTGACCAAAAACACTAATAATGGACTATCTAGCGCAAAATTACTTATAGTCATCAATCGAAAAAAAATGCTTGTTTTAACATTCGAAATTAGTAATCTGGAGGAATTATCAATATTTAATGTATTACAAAATCAGTGTATCTAGTATTACTTAAAATGCTTGTCAGTTTTAGGGTAGTTAGGGTAGTAGGTCAAGCACCTCAGAGGATAATAATTTTTTTATTAAATCCCACCTTCTTCGTGCTTCTCTCTTTCCAACTTTCTTTCTCTGATATGAACCATCTCTGATATGGTGCGCTCTTCTTCAGTACATGTCTTAGCAAACATGTTCTAATCAAATGTCTTACTTTATTTTCCTATCTTTGATTACTTGCAGCACTGCACTTCCATTACTCAACTTTTTCTAAAGCATCTTAAAGAAGAAATTTATGACTTCTTTATTATTTATCATTCCCATATTTCAAATGTTTCTAAGAGTTCACTTTCTTCTCGGGCAGCAAGCAAGGTGAAAAGATGATTTAAGGAGGCTTTGGCGATTTCCTCAGAAAGGAGCACGCTTAATCGTGATGCTGGATTTCAGTTCAGCTCCTCTTGGAGACCGGCCTTAAAAATGGAAATCCATCGAATGAAGAAGCAAGGATCAATACAGTTTGATAATCAAGTTAAGTAGTTACGTTTCTTGGACACAATTTTCTATACTCACGCCATCTCCTGACGTGGCATTTAATTTACTGAAAACATTCTTTTGTTCAGTAATGCGAATTTTGATAGTGTTTTGTCTTTGTATATAGTTGTGTTATATCAAGATATCTAATCATCTTTTCACCTGGCTGGCTGCCTGAGAAGAAAGTGAGCGTATTTGTCGCCAGGAAAGCGAGTGTTTGTCAAATGGTAGAGTCAAAATACTTCTTCTTTTTAATCGTCTCTTACTTCTGTTACCACTGATATCGTTATACGGTTCATGCTATTACATCTGTAGATTCCAGATATGTAAAACCATGTTCATCTCGAAATCACAAATGCTTCCTCTGGATTTTGCCTTATAGCATGCTCTTCATCCCTTAAGCCTCACCGTTGCGTTTGACTCATTTTGCTTTATTTACTTAAAACTCTTGTCTTCTGTTAGAAATATTACTTTATCAGCAACAATTCTACTTCAAGTTCTCGGAGCAGATGTTGAAGAGAGGTCTGATGAACACCAACCTGTTGTGGGCCTCTACTTATCCTGCTTTCCTCTGGCATAAGTTCTGTAACTAGAGTCTATTTAGTCAGTTTACTTAAGATCAATCTAATTTACGTTCAGAATCTTGGTTTCCTTTACTACACTCTGTCAAAGAATTTCCTAGGCCCAAAATGTCATGTAAGAGTTTAATATATTTGTAACGACCACCAGTTGCTCTTAGATGTCCAGTTGCATGACTTGCAATTTTTTCTTTCTGGATCATAACGCTCTTTTAATAATATCCAGGACCCAGTTTTGATAACCTAAAACTATATTTAAATACATAATAATTATAGAAGATGACAAACTGAGATTTATTTAATTTATTAGAAGTATAAGTTGATTTATACGCGGGTGTAACTACTATATAAATAGAAAAAGTACTATATAAATAATGGGAGAGATAAATTAGCAATTTAATTTAAAAAAAATACTAATTTTATGTTCTTGGGAAAAGCTGAAATGCCAAAAGAAATTTGAAACAAACATTAAAAATCAGTAACAACATGCATTGAAAATCAAGAGAATTCAAAGATTATGTCGTGTCACACACATAAATATAATTACATCTAACTGTACACGGAAAAATTGTAAAAACTACTTCTGCAATCCATAGTTTTGGACATGAATTAACATTTATAAATATTCCTATTCCTTGACAACCACCAACTACTAGCAGGCCATTGCAGATTAATCGTTAAATGGAAGTGTGAACTTTCTCCAAGAATATGTATAAAGAATGTAGAAAGCTGCTCTTATTTCTTAGTTGAATAGTAAATTTCTTGTTTAAAAGTTGTCTTTAAATGAAATATTATTAATATTAAACTGTTTATATGGTGAATGTAATGACCGAAACTATTAAATAAAGAGCGACAAAATGTCAAAATAATCGGTTAAATACAAAAAAAATTGGCCTTAAAAACGGAAAGTGGCATGAAATTATAAAAATAGCACAATACATTTGAATTTTCATAATCTTACATTCATGATAAGGATTCATGTACACTTTAGTAATCCGTATGATGCAAGAGTTAAATATGTTATACCGTCAGAATCCGGGCTCTGGTAATGACTCCCATCTTGCTAAATCAAAGGTGTTAAAATTTTCATCAGTTAGTAGTATAGTAATTGCTCCAACAACCGGTGGAGGTTATGATAAGTGAAGAGCTGTAGTGTTAAAATGTTTAAACATACAAATAAATGGATTTATTTATTTAAGTTGTTTAATATTAATTTAGTTGTAATCAAATTTACAGCCCGGGAGGTATTGATACAGTACGTTAACTCGTAATGCTCTTTGTTCTCTAAATGTATGTTTAATAAACTTTGATAAATATTTGCATTTATTTTCGTTTTTCCTTTTTATAGTAGTGCATTGTTATCAGTGTATTTACTATTTAAATGCCGACGCATATCTGGAATTCTTTAGTATCTATTAGGCATATTTTATAATTACAGTTTGACTGAAGTGTTAATGAGACGATTATATTGCCTTCTTTCCTTTAATTTTCTCATCATTGTCTTTTACATGTGTCTATCCTATATGTATGGTGCTATGTGAAGTAAATTATTATGCAGCGCAGCCGTGCTTACATAAATTATAATTTAAAATATAATATATAATTAAATTTAAAATATAAAATAGTTATTAATATTAAAAATAATACTACTTTAATTTCAGCTATTTCTCCTATGATTATACATAAATAATTGGACTTAAGAATTATATTAAACGATGGTGTTAAGTGATGTGAATACTTCAAAGAACATTCTACTATAAAGAAGCTAAATCAACAATAATTTCCAAGTGGTAGCTTACCGTACAAAATACAAGGGCACATCCGTAATCTACCCTGTAGATCCGGGCTTTTGTAGAACCACTGTAGATATCAGAAGCTCGTCTCTACAGGTATCTTACGGATGGAAGACCTCGCAGCCGCGATGGATCCAGTTTCTTCACCAATGGGACCACACAATAGCTCACTTCTCCTCCAGCATTTTGTCATATTAGATCATCGAATAAAACTTCCAAAGAAGAGCTGATATGATTGGTTGCATCTTCATAACGACATGATAACAATAGCCAATTAAAATGTATTTCAAATTTCAAAGATTTGAATGACATTTTGAACGAAAAGCAGCAATACTTTGCACTGAGAAAGAAACCAATGCAAAAACAGGATATGAAGAAAACAAACTTCGAGGAAGGCAATTTTGTCAGTGATTTATGAATTAAGTTCAACACTCATCTCAACTGTATGTATATCTATCTATAAAATTTAATATAGTAAAGTTTGGTTTACTAATTGAAGAGTTTCCTGTAAGATTCCATGTTCGTGATAGTTTTCAGTTTCCATTGTTATTGAGATCCCTTTATTTTTTTTAAATCTGGAATTCAGAATTGGAATATTCTATTCACATGTCTACATCAATTGCCAAATTTTTCTAGTATACAGAAGCATCTTGAGCTTCACAAAGATGCTCATTTACTTCTGGAGTACTCTGAATTCAATTATAGTTACTAATTGGTGACTAAAATTATTATAGAAATAAGGATGATTTTGTTGCATATGTTGAATAAGAAAATACAGAATGAGGATTGGATAGTCCATTTAATGGGCCTATTAATTAATTTTTGATTCAAAAGGATTATAACTATCCTACGTTAGTTAAATATTTTAATAGATTCCACATATTACTATGGGACCATGTTATGAAATTTTAGATAAAATTAGCAGATATTACCTTCTAATTAAATAATATTAAAGCTTCTAAAATTTAAACTATGTTTATATGACATACCTTTTAAACTAATTTAAATATTAGTAGTATATTTTGAGCTTAATTAACATAGAAGTTTGACGTTTTATAAAATCGATAAATCAAATATGAAAAAGTTATATCATAAAATACGTTTATTTCTATAATTGGGTTTGAAATATTTGCAGTACAACTTTAAGAATATTTGTATGTTAACAAAGCTGAGGATTACTGTTTGCGAGAATCCCCCCTCCCCGCATGAGTTCTTCACATGTGGTAAACAGACTGACATATCTATCGCTTTTAAGCACAGTTAAAGCCATCAATCTGGGATAAATTTGAACAGTGAACTTGGGATTAGTAAGCCAGACCTAGAAAACGAGCAACCCACACCGACGTTTGAATACCATGATCAGCAAATTTACATTGTTAAAGAACATCTGTTTGAATACTATCTACTTTAATTATATTCCTAATATTCTTGTGGGTAAAATAGGAATAAAAAATTGGATAATAAGTAAATAAATACTTTAATTATAGGTATAAATATCTTTAAAGAACTCTTTAACCGCACAAATTTTATTTCATCCTCCTTTAATGATAACAAAGTTGAGAAAATGATTTCACGAAAATTTTATTGCCAAATTTGGGAATTAATTCAACTGTACCTTAAGGAAAGCAATCCTATGATCTTGTGCAGCCTAACATCGCTTCATTTGTTAGTGGTATCACGTGTGGCTCTGAGTGGCAATGCACCGCAGCGGGCTAAACTATACAATTGTGCTATTATTCTTCTATTTAATATCGGATTTTGATCTTTTTACTTCTGGAATTAAAGGCCTTAAAATATATCTTTCTTTAAAAGGTATGTATTTGCGCATCCGTTTCACAGTTTGAGGACGGCTAATCACAGTTTAGATTAGGTTAAATATATTAATCTCTATAACGTAAGCCAAGTCATCACAAAGTTAAAGAGTATGACATTATTTTACTAAACTTAAATAACGGCGTAAACTGATAAGTAGTTTTCTGTTTATGGCTGACACATTAAAAAGCACTATTCTCTTCCTACAGCAAATATAAATCCTTCTCGTAGTCCAACTAAATTCTGAAGGAAAACATTTCTTAACTTTTACGTACTGTAAGCAAGGTTTTACTTGTGAAAGCAGCCACTAAACAGACGTTCACATCACAGATGTCTTACATTGTTTTGTGTGCGGACAAGTTGAGGCCCAACTGAGTCCTGAATTGTGTGTAGCTTTGATGCCTCTGACGTATTGTACAGCTGAGTATCGACCGAAGAAGACTTATTTACTGCATAATATATATTCACACTTCCCCGTTCGTTCTAGTATACTTTCCAAAGTTTTACATGTAAAATGGGTGTCTCCTAATTCAGTCATCGAAAGATGCATCGAATGACCCAACAGAAATACAACTGAAAGGATGTCAGAAGATTCAGTTCTTTTACTTTATTTTTCTCTGGGAATTTGCATCTCAAACAAACAATATGCCACGAAGCATATGTCTTACGTTACAAAACTTTGTACCTCTGCTGTAAATATACAGAATATCAAAGTGATAAAATAGGTTTTAAAATAATTCTTTGAAAGAAGTGGGAGATAACTTTAGATTTTTCACTATATAGCGAATAATTACTGCTGGTCATTATAATTGTATCCCTGCAGTAATCCTTAAGGTATACTCTCTAAGAAAGTCCTCTGCAGTCACAACACAGTTGTGCATTTCAGCAGAAACATTTGTCTGCTCTTTGACGGAAATAAATTCCAAGGGATTTGTTTAAGCTAAACAGACGTAAACTTCATTATCGTGATGAAGTAATGACTCTCCAGACCATTGCTGGAGCTGTAGACCTCGCAGTTTGTGAACAGCAAACATGGGCTAAACTTTGTTCAACATACTTTTGTCCTTAATCATTAGCAGTGGCTGCATGTAGTCGTGGAATAAGTTGTGGTGCAATACAAACCAGTTTATTTAATATGAGCATTTTCTTTAATATGTTCAAAGAGAATTTTCGAAGTTATACTTTCATAACCGAATGAATCAGATATGATAGATAACAGAGTGTTTTTTTGTAATTTACGTCCTCCAACGTTAAGTCATATCGGACGGTGAATGAATTGGGTGAAATGATGCTCAAATGAGTCCAGGGTCCATGAAGCTTACAGTTACCCGACATTCGTATTTAAGGATAAGGGAAAACCCCGAAAAGACCTTATCCAGGTAACTCTCCCTGACTGAGATTCGAACTCGGGACGTCTTGAACGTGAGGCAGACATGCTACCATCTACGCTACCGAGGTGGGCATAGATAACAGAGTTAATATATCTAGAATGCATGACAGTTCTTTTAAAATTATTTAGGAATATCTTTCGCTTTAAACCTACCACTCAGGATGACGAAAGTATGGAATAATGGCATAACTTTTTAATATCTTTCATCTCCCAATCATGCATTTTATAGGTCTTACATATATACATCGTCATTTAAATTACACTAAATATTACGTACGTTTAATTACTGCACAGTTATGGAATTTAGTCTGGTTTATCACTAAAGCATCGAAGAATAAACGTTTATAAAATAGCGATAAATTAACTAATGCATATGTTTAATGCTCTCATATATAGAAACAAAAGTCGAGTAGCTCATTCCAAGTTTACAGATATGAGTTCGATTTGGTAGCTCGAGTATTGAAAGTTCTCGATCTGCATAAACATTAGATGGATCACAGAGATTTTGACACTGAGGAATCACATTGTTCCAAACATGGTTGCTCCATATACTGTTAGTTTCACTGTAGGCCTTTATTTGTCCACGTATTCACGCTTTTTAATTTGCATCACTTTAAAGGCTTATATATGTTCTTGTCAATGGCGTCAAATATGAGCCAAATCAGACGAAAGTGGAAGAAAAGGGAGCTAAAAAGAATACATATCAGTGGAGCAAAGTTATAAGATAGGTATTAATTTGCATCTGATCTTGTATGATGACCTTTGCACATGTAAATTGTATACTATCATTTTTGAGTTCGTTTCCAGAAAAGCTTCCGTACTACGGAATAACCTGCCGTTGTGCGTTGTGCATCATGGGTATTTTCTCAACGTTGATGGTTTATCTCGCATTTTTAAAATGACTACATGAGTTATACATTTTAAATTTTTTGGAATTAGGGCGTAATTGCAGGAAACTCTTCAATTTAAATAGCAAGAACTGAGCAATTTATTTCAGGTACTTCAAACAAAAACAGCCGATTTTGGATTTTAAAGAGGTAAATAATGTTTAAAATACCTATAATTCATGCTATGTAAATAATTTAGGCACTTAAGTTCATTAATGACAGAGTATTTAGTCTATTCAAAACACGCTCATTGAAGGACTTGGTCTCCATCAGAACGTTCACAGCAATTTGTTCATGTCATAGCACATTTGCTACTATAACAGTTGATTAGCTAACATGATGTTTGGTTTGCGGTATAAATACAGATTATAGTACATTTTAGCTTAAAAAAGTTCAATTTTTCTAAATGCTATATTAACGATTTGAATATGCTGCAAAAGGAAAACGTGATATACTTACATGTGAAAATATTTTCAGTTTTAATTGAAAAATAATTGGATTTGTGTAACATACATGCACATTGAATAATAATTATTAAAGTACTTTATATTTTTCTGTTGCATGTTAATCGAGAATACTAATAAAAACTATCTGGTTATTTTGGATTTGATTAATTACACCTTCGGTTGTTTCTGTGTCGAGGCCTTTAAAATAGGAATAATAAATTCATAGGCTCGAACACATTGTTAACTACAATCTTTAGGAAAGGGAAAATAAACACCAGAGGGGCGATGTGTATGTTTTGGGCGTAGAACTGCTTAACATGGCTTCCTTTGGAAAGAAAGTAAAACCTCGATCATAGAACCTCGTGTCATAGAACTATGTCACGTGAAAGAACCTCAACTGCGATGAAGAGCCCTCTGAGCAAATTAAGCAGACTTTCACTCCCAATATAGAATGGGACTTTGAGAATCATAGCTTCTTAAACGGTATCCATGAATATAAACCTTAATTTAATTTTAAATTTGAGTTTAAATTTATCTAATCGCTCGAAGTTTGTGAATAAATTAACCTCTTATTGATGAATGCTTAGCTTTATTAATATTATTTGAAGTTTTATAAATGAGCCCAACAATAGCAGCTCTAAGGCCTGATTCAGTCGACATATTTTGGCAACTTCTGACTTAGCTTAGGCGACTTTAAATAAATTATACTAAAAGGAGGCAAATTAGGTAATTCGATAAAAATGGGTAGGTATTAATACTGTTATTTCAGAAACGTGCATTTCTGAAGGCCTGCTGAATAAAAAAGTTTAAAAAAACTAGGGGAAGTATTCGTGTGTGCTTCTATGTGGGATAGCGATGACTTTGGTTGCTGAATCGGTCGGTCAGTCAGAAAAAAAAGAAGGGGAAAAAAAGGAACCGTAATGTCAGTTAACACAAAATATCCTTATTATGTAACCTAATGTTTCAGGTCTTAAGAAATGATTTTCAATGAAATCAAACAGCCGTTTACACGAAAACATGTGCTGCTTTTACATTTAAAAACGAAATAATGCCAATGTCTTATAACTGGGACATTGACCAGACAAGAAATGTACCGTTTAAATTTTCTTAAATTCTCCAACTGACTTGTGTGAAAGAACAGTGTGAAAGAATAATTAACTTCCATTAATTGACCTCATAGTGGTTAACTATAAAGCCCTGGCATTAAAGTACTTACATGTTGTAAGTCGTCATTAAGGTAGTTGATTCATGTGTTTATGAGAACTCCTAACTGGTTTACCAAGAAAAACACGAGTCAGTTGGAGAATTTAATGCCATTTCGCACGTTGTCCATAGTAGCTCAAGGGTTAGAGCGGCTGGACGGCAACCAGTAGATCCGAGGTTCAAATCCCGGCTATGACATTGAGTTTTTCAATCTGACGATATCTTTCCACATTTAAACAAATTTGTGCGCTTTATTAACAGTATAACCCTTGGCCAGTTAGGATCACAGATAAACTTTAGATAACTAATTTGAAAATAGAGGTTATCATTTAGAAACTCCCTATATTTATGCTAAATAAGTTATATAGGAATCATGTAAAGTTACATCGCGTAATGGGGTATGATGTGGAAATAAATAAAAGAAAGAAATGCCTATTAAAGTCATTAATAATATTTAAAGTCATTTGCGTTATATTTACACAAGCTATCATAATTATGTTTAATTAAATGGAAGTAGATAAAAGGGCCGATGTTCCTACTTAAGAAGATAAAATGTGAGGACAAACTCTTATGCAATTTAAATTTGATGTAGGAATGAATAACCAGTATTATAAACAAGACATAAGGAGACAATTTGGACTAAATTCATTCTAGAGCATTAACATTCTGTTTGAGTCATTAGATGATTCTGTGAGGACCAAATGCTCCTTTGGGCTATTTTGACTGGGCATATACTAGCAGTATTTTTTAACTAATAAATTAATATATTCCCGTTTTGCACATAAAATTGATAAGTATGTTGACTTCATTAGGTTGAATATTCTATGTGAACTGCTTTATTTGCATGTCAATATTATGATTCAGTGTAATATGTCAAAATGGTACACTTAGTTTTATATTAAATGTAAACATTTACAAATTACTTGTACAGTTGCATATTTGTTGTACCTTTTCTATACTTTTTGTTTTTACCTTTCCTTACCCAAACTGAAACTTGTTTCAGGAGCACAATTTAAACATGTGTGGCCCGTTTATAAAGGAGAATCTCTATACTTTAATTTTTTCCCTAGAAAAAATATTGCGTTCCAACGGAGGAGTTAAGAAAGACAAATTGAAGGCAGAAGAGAGAGGATTATTCACTGAATAATTTGGAGAATGAAGAAGCCATTTGGAATTGAGGTATAGACATGTGATACATAGAAAATACTAAGTCGTCTTTGTAGTTACTGAGCAATAGTTTAGTGCCAAGTTTTTCTCTATCACTTACAGTTTACCAGTTACAGAGACTTCAAAGCCTATTCCCAGAAAGTTCAAGATATGGGTTCAATTGTTCATAAAAACGCCTCAAATATTGGTACTTTAAGTAAAAATGCGAGATATTTTTGAGAAAATTAAATATTCTCAAAATATTTCCAAGTAAAGGTAGGTTGGGATAGGAACATTTTCTTAAAATTCTCGGTCACATTCTTAGAATTTACTAAACTCATATATGAACTTTGATATTTGTTTCCGAGTTACTCGTACGGATCTTTTCCTAAAAATGCTTTCTTGGGTTCAGGGGTCTCAAAATATGCATTTCAGGTGAATCTCGACACCGAACTTTTGTGGAGAACACAATATACAGCAGAGAAGGAACATTTTCCTTGTCTTCTGAAAATGTAAACTTTGCTGTATTTTAACAATGTTAGTCATTATTCTAAAAGGTAACTGAAAAATGAAGTTATAATTTGTGCACATTTTTGTCTTAATGCACTGTGTAACACATATTGCATTTTGTGGAGAACTTCTATTCATAAGAAATATAAAATGTAATTTTAGCATCTACAGCTTTTAAACATGATCAGAACGAAATACTTTGTTTAAAAATTCATACCAAATCTTGACATATACGAACCGAATAGATATTCCCTACCACCACACGAAAATGCTGCTCAAATTTCTGGACAGCTGTATATTGGTTCTATTGATATACTACGTGTAGAGAAATTTTTATGTATAATGTTTACGATTTTCATTTAATTTACTTTCTAAACCATGATGTGAGGTAACAGAGGCCAAACTGTGAATTTATATTTGCATCTTTTGTGCAACTAGTTTACTTTTCTTCTATATAGATATTTGCCGTGCATTTTATAAAAATGCAAAATTTTCAAATCAATTCCTTAAATATTTCCTGGGTATTCTTTTTGAACGGATTACAGTAAAACCTCTTAGCGTTAGTTTTGTGTTCTGAAATGAGGTTAGAAATATAGAAATATGCAAATTTATCACATATTTTTCAAATAAATTTGAATTGCCCTAGAAAACAAGTTTAAATCTGTGAAAAAATAAATTTTTATCTTTTAGATGCATAAAATCATTTCTAAATACTTGTAGGTACTTCATAATTTTTACTTTCTGAAAATGTCCAGTAACATGGTTTGTTGAAATCGTCTTAAAAGTCCCTTGTGAAATTCTCAAATATATTTACTGGTCAAAGCTTGAAGCGCAATTTGTGTAATAAACACTAAAATTAGTGACAAAAGGTGTTACTTTTAAGGGTAGAGAAATAATTCTAGTTTTCACACCTACATGCTAGTATTAATGGAATGGGTGTCCAACCACAATATAGGTATAAATCATTCCTCTAAACGATAGTACTCGCATATTTTATATAGAACAAAATGGTTTATTTATTACATTTTTTTAACTTATTTTTGTCAGAATCTCCAAACAACTGCCACGGACTTGTTTCTTTATCGCTGCGAAACGACTACCAGTCTTTCAAGCTCAGAACTTGATCTCTCGCACAAGAGCTATAATGTCTGAGAGGACTAAACGCTCTGTAACGAGACTGTACCCGATCCATTTCTTTCCTGTCACATTAAGGTCTCCATCGCTCATCCTCCCGTCCTGTTAACAATAACTGACCTAGGATACAGCATAAACATATCACCCCACAGTTTCAACAACTCGGTCAGCAGCCCCATGAGATCTGCGTTATAATGAGCACTATCTAGTGCTTCTGTTTTCTTTTGTTTACCAGTATCACAGTTTGTCGTTTGTGTACAGGCGGGTGCTTTGGCACTTTCATTTTTATTTTCATTTACCAACTTATTTATGGTATGAGCAACCAAATTATTTAATATTTCTAGACTCATTTTCAATAGCCTTACAATGTAATATCTTACTATAACAAAATATCATATGCAATAATAGATAGATAATAATGGATAATAGATAAGCATTGTACTAATCTCTAAAACATAACAAAACCTAATAAGCAATAGTTCACTTCATAACATCAATAACAATTGGTACAGTATGAAACTTTAACACTGATATTACACAAATAAGAAATAAAACAAAAAAAATGAAATACGCAGTACCTAATTTAAAAGCATCATTCTGTGTTAAGTTATTCTCACTGACAACTAAACATAAATGTTAATTACAAATAACATCCAAATTTGAAGTGCGAGAGAGTGGAACTCACAATAAAAATTGATTGAAGATTAATCCTGTGCTATTAGCTTTAAAATGGTCCATATCAACAAAACAACAATGCTGTGTGAAGTACAGAGGATACATATAACAAATTAAAATATATATTAGTTATTCTTCCCCATATTTTAGTCTTGTATTAGCTAGTGCTTCCTGTAATGTTCCATCTTATATATTTGTTTTATTTTTTAATTTAACGTTGATATAAAGCTGTACCCTGAGACCAGTTCCACTATTTTAAAACAATTTACTGCATTTTACCTAGATTTTAAAATCTCATGAGTTTTTCATTTCACTTTCTACAAATATTCGTATAGCACTTATTATTCTAGGTGTTACTTGTCACACCAGACAAACTATCAAATCAATTTGAACATTTCACATAGGATACAGTAAGTAAAGTGATAGTCGGATTAGTTAAGAGCGTAATGCTGTATCGTGGCCTTGAAATTTTTTTCTTTGCATGACCAGAAGAAAAATGCGAGAAATCATTTCCCAGTTTAGAAACACAAGTATATTTGAAAATTATATCCAATAAATAATAAGGAATTTCTTATAAGAGTCAGCTCCATAAATACCTTCTTGTTATGAAGATATCTTAAACTACTGATATTTTAATCAAAATTGTCAAGGGACATTTTTGAGAAAATAAGTTTTTGTAAAAATTTGAAATGTAGTTTCGTATTAAGATGTGGTTTCGTAGATGTTCTCCTTGTGTGGAATCTACAGAAGTTTGGTATTTAACTGCCTTTTTTAAAGGTTTATTCTGCTCATTTTAGTTCAATGACACATATTCACACATACTGTGTGCCCACCACAAGAAGGCTAGCGGGGAAGGAAAGGGAGAGAAGCTTGAACTGTTATCTGCTCTGGTAGTGAATCAGTTTACTACGAAATGAGTGTATGAGAGTGCATATGAGTCACCCATGCTGCCAGATCTAAAGCTCGTTTCAGTAACTGCAGTGCTAGCCATTATGCATACATGAGGTATGTTACAACAATGCATTTTACAAGGTGATCATAAACACAGCACATAGTACTGTCCACCCTACACAAGAAGGCTAGGTAGAGGAAAGTGTAAAGTAATCACTTTTGCCTTTACCTTCGGGATATGATAAGGGTGCTAGGCTAATCTAGAATACACAGTGTAGTCACATAACTCATTTATGCATAATAGCTATCACTGCAGTTATTGAAACGAGTTTTAGATATGGCAGCATGGGTGACTTATATGCACTCTGATACACTTATTTCGTAGTAAACGAAAAAGATCCACTTCTAAAGCAGATAAGCATTTCAAGACCCTCTCCCTCTTCAGGTCCTGCTTTCATTCTTGAGCTTGGTAGAGTTGATGCATATGATTTGCTACTTCCTTCTTTTTGTGTGGACTTGGGAAGTTAAAACATCTAGATATGGAATTTTTAATGGAATAAAGTACTTCGCTATTTATTTTAAGTAAATAGAGGAAGTGAAAAGCAGCATTATACAAATTTGCCTACGGATAACATTAATTTTATGTATATAGGAACTAATGCGACAGTCAATTGTTTACCCACAAATCAAGTGAACACTTTCTTTCTTCACACGGAGACTATTCCGATGAAGGGGATGCGGTGCATATTTGAATTCATCTGTAGGCGCCGCAGTTTACAGTGAACTTCTGTTTGGATACAAAGAATTCTCTCCGCTGTTTTGTAACCATTAGAATGGAGGGATGGGGAGTTAGGTGGACCGAGGAATGTTTACGCAAACATGACCAAGGTTACAACGTCTTCTCATTCTTGCATTCTTGCTTTGTGGCTCGATGGCTGTGAGCTGTTAATAGGCACAAATAATGGGCTCTTTTAGCACACAATTGGTTCGTTGTGCTTCATTTGCTCGCAACAAACACAAACGTGTTTTCATGAAGTAGGTAGACGCGTGGAGATATCCATCTCAGAGATAAGGGCGACCTTCGGAAAATCTAAGCGTTATAGCCAGACACAAATGAGCTCACCCACCGCTTACGGTCAATGTTTGGAACGTTTGAGGTCTTTCTGGACATTTGTCAAGTTACACAAGTAACATGAAGAACAGCTGCGAAAGCTTTCTTAAGCCTTCCGAATAGGGAGAAAGAAAAGATCAATATCCTAATTATAATAACATTAGACATCGGATTTGCATGTAAATGCACCTTTAGTTTATTTTCCTGTGTAATATGGAGTCAAATTTGCAATATATTTCATGTCCTGCTACATTGTATGTAGTTTTTCAATAGAATATTTACAATATTGAACACTTCCTACATTTATTATTTTAATATATAACATATTCCGTTTTAAATTTTTGATGTTAAATTAATATCTAATGCCTTAATACATTAATAACAAAACAATAATGCAAGCGATATAATGTGAAAACAGTATTTGCTAAACGACTTGACTGTAACCAAAGTTTCTGTTTTTGTCTGAGCAAACAGGTGTTATTTGTATTTATTTTATCAATACTTAGTGAGATTCAGAGTAAACTTGAAAGTCATTTGCATTAATCACATCAGGTCTTAAGAAAGAGTTTATACAGTAAAACCTCCCCAAAACGAAATGCGATCGCTCCAGCATTTATGTTCAGCATACATAAGTTTTCGTCTTACAGAGGCCTTGTCTGAATAAAAAGAAATTACAGAATCTATAGTCTGGAATCTATAATATGGAGCGAAATAATAATAATAATAATAATAATAATAATAATAATAATAATAATAATAATAATAATAATAATAATAATAATAATAATAATAATAATAATAATAATAATAATAATAATAATAATAATAATAATAATAATAATAATAATAATAATAATAATAATAATAATAATAATAATAATAATAATAATAATAATAATAATAATAATAATAATAATAATAATAATAATAATAATAATAATAATAATAATAATAATAATAATAATAATAATAATAATAATAATAATAATAATAATAATAATAATAATAATAATAATAATAATAATAATAATAATAATAATAATAATAATAATAATAATAATAATAATAATAATAATAATAATAATAATAATAATAATAATAATAATAATAATAATAATAATAATAATAATAATAATAATAATAATAATAATAATAATAATAATAATAATAATAATAATAATAATAATAATAATAATAATAATAATAATAATAATAATAATAATAATAATAATAATAATAATAATAATAATAATAATAATAATAATAATAATAATAATAATAATAATAATAATAATAATAATAATAATAATAATAATAATAATAATAATAATAATAATAATAATAATAATAATAATAATAATAATAATAATAATAATAATAATAATAATAATAATAATAATAAAGTTATGGAACATTTTTTGGAATCTCCGAATTCCTGAAGATCGCTCACAACAGATAGGGCATCTCCAAAAGTGGCATTTTAATTCCTTTTCTTCTTCTTCGTCATCATCTATTTCTGCTATAGTTTCACACCTGTTATCGACAGCAACATCGATGCACTTTGAGTAACCTCAGCGGTGGTAAGTTAATTCTCAAAGTTTATTACATCTTCAACTTCATTTGCCAGATTTCGTTGTTTATAGAAATGTGAGATTTCCTATAAAATTTCCAATGACATCTTGTGTATCCGACGATGCTGGTGCAGGAAAACCAGCTTTCTGGAAACACTTCTTCGCAGTTTCGCGAAGAATTTTCTTCTTGTTCTGATAGGTGGAGTTTACAGCATCAAGGACATTAATCTACTTAATAAGCTAAGAAACATTGGGAGAGGTGCTGATTTTGGCAACAATAATAATTGGTTGAAGCACAAACTTTCAGTAAAAGATTTTCAGTGTATCAATGAAACTGTACTAAAATGCATACATTTTAACAAATTATACATAAAGTAAACCGTTTTAATCAGGTTATTTACGCAAATGTTTCCAGGAAAAATATTTTCGTTTCCACACTAGGCAGTTTTCCGGCTTCGAGTATAATTTTACTTGGAAAATAGCTTCGAAACGAAATTTATTTTCGTTTATCCAAATTACCGACATATGAGGAGCTCGTTTTGGTTAGGTTTTACTGTATATGTATCTGTATATGTTTCTAACTATGTGACTGTGAATACCATAACTCATAACGGAAAAGTGGCTGAAATACCAAATGTTGTAACAAAGGATGTAACACGCCACACTCCCTTTTGTTTGGAAAATGTATATTTTTGTAGGAGTTAATTTAACTTTCTTTCCACAATATTTTTTTAGGATTAGCTCTAACAGTTTGGATTACATTTTCAAGATTTGTAGTATCATGGATTGGAAGTGGAACTGGATTCTTCTGAAGGGACTCGGCACGGAGTTCCAAACTTGGTCTTTTGTACCTGTGCTTCCAAGTGGGGCATCTCCGGGGAGGAAATATGAGGCGAGAGGAGACAGAGGGTGGCCGTCCCAAGGAGTCACGACAGTGTAGGGGGTAGGTTTCCTACATTTTAGTTAGATGGAAACTTCCCCGGCAGGCCAGACAACGGACATACCTCTACTGTGGTTCATGTGAAATGATAATGGAGATTAAATTGTGCGACAGGAAATTCGATGAATATAAGTTATATACTCAGCATTCGCCTGGCGAACGGAGAAACCCCCGAAATATATATACGGCAATGAATTAAATTATTTATCCTATTGATAAAATATTTCATGAAGTTTAGGCGTCAGGATAGTCAGAATATCGTCGTGGGTCACCCTGTGTGTGTGTGTGTGTGTGTGTGTGTGTGTGTGTGTGTGTGTGTGTGTGTGTGTGTGTGTGTGTGTGTGTGTGTGTGTGTTGTAGAATGGGAAGTGAAATGTAGATAAGCAATTCCAAAAGCTATGCTACTGAAAAATTAGTTATTTCAGCTATTTAAACGTATTACATAATTACATCGACTGTGAAATTTTAGCTTCTGGACTGTGCAGTTGCTGAAAACAGTTCTTTATGTATATCACATGTTAACGTTGTCAAAATGGCACATTCTACATTCCTTATGAAATATAACTAAGAATGGAAACTTCTTACAAATGATATGCAGCATCAAATTTGTATAAAAGCTTACACTTCTGTATTTTCATTTTAAATAATTAAAGTACATTTCTTTTAATGTTCGTCCTTCAACGTTAATTCATACTGGACGATGAATTAAATGAGTGAAATGATGCTCAGATGAGCTTAGGGTTAACATTCATCGTTCAGGATAAGGATAAACTTTGGAAAAAAAGCTATTCAGATCACTTATTCTCACCGAGATTCGAACTCGGGTGCTCATGAACATAAGGCACGGACTCCATCACCTGTG
This sequence comes from Mantis religiosa, assembly GCA_030765055.1. NCBI lineage: Eukaryota > Metazoa > Arthropoda > Insecta > Mantodea > Mantidae > Mantis > Mantis religiosa. The sequence continues at coordinate 86,923,174 of CM060955.1, read as the reverse complement.
CTATACAGGCGGCCCCTAAAATTCACAAATTCACAAAATGCGAAATCAAATCACAGTGTCCGCCTCACGTTCCAAGAGGTCCCGAGCTCGAATCTCGGTTAGGGTGAGTTACCTGGATCCGGTTTTTCCGAGGTTTTCCCTTATCCTGACAGACGAATGTCGGGTAACTCTGAGCTCCATAGATTCCGGACTCATTTGTGCTTCACTTCACCCATTTCGTTTATCGTCCGATATGACTTCACGTTGGAGGACGTAAATTACTATATGTATAAATGCGATTCGCCGAATGTTTTTTTAAACAAAACTGTAAAGACACAAAACAACTGTATGGAATGTTTACTTAAGTGAAACATAAATTTGTATCCATGCACTATAGGAAATAAATGCTTGTATTATTTATAATGTTTGTAAACCTTTTAATCTGTCAAGGTTCGCAAGTATTGTCAATAGCTTGCAAAGATTTAAGTGAAAGTAAAAGAGAGCTTCCATTTTTTCGATTTGTTATAAATAATAAACAGTTTCCTTCCTTTTCTTCCTCTCTTTCTGTTAGTATTTCTTTATTTTCGTTTCTCTCTCTCTCTCTCTCTCTCTCTCTCTCTCTCTCTCTCTCTCTCTCTCTCTCTCTTGTATATGGCATTTTCGTTTGCAGATAATTGTAGCAAGTTATGCAGAGAAATTAAACGGTGTAAAGGCTGGAGTATTTGGGATGCCATCTATAACAAGATGCTGAAATAAACTTCGATAAGTACAACTAATCTTCATGAAGGACTATAGAAATGACAAAAAAAGTTACAGTACTCTATCATTTCATTCTTGAATGTTACCTATGTATGAACTTACATGATATAAATTAATTTATGAAGTTTGCTTTAATTATTCTGTTTTCCATCAGATTCTTTTCTAGGGTATGCTTAAGCCTATATTAGTTGTGCTGCTTTAACCTGCATCATCATCATCATCATCATCATCATCATCATCATCATCATCATCATCATCATCATCATCATCATCATCATCATCATCATCATCATCATCATCATCATCATCATCATCATCATCATCATCATCATCATCATCATCATCATCAGCATCAGCATCATCATCATCATCATTATCATCATCATGATATTATCATGATCATCATCGTCATCATCATCATCGTCATCGTCGTCGTCGTCATTGTCATCGTCATCGTCATCGTCATCACCATCATCATGATCATCATCATCATCATCATCATCATTATCATCATTATCTTTATAATAGATACTAAACTGTATTTTAATATCTAGTTACAGCTTATGACTAAATGCAGGCGTCTTAGAATAACAACATGCACCTTTCTTTTGTTGACTCTTCTTCATTTTGATTATTCCTATTAACACAAGGTTGTAGATTTCACCTGCGATGTAATATTTGCAAACATCCCCATCGAATACGCTCATAGCTTATACTGTTTTAAGCATAAACATATACTGTTCCAACCCTAGTGTCACACAATAACCTTGAGTTACCTTGAGGTTGTTGACGTAAGCGTGGACGTGGTCTAGAAGGGGTTGCTGGACATTCCCTCCAGTTGTCTGTTTTACGTTCGTGTGTAGTGATCCGTGCAGTTGGCGAAAGGTAATTTTATTATTAAATGGTGTGTATAGATGTGTGGTAGATTACGCGATGGATGTTCACTGGTTAAACGAAGGCAGTGTCGAAAACAGAAAGAAGAATACTAAAGGTAAGTCGTTCCTGTAATTATCAGAAGTTATGTTCACCATTGACCACTTATGTATTATCTCTCGGTACAAAGTTCTATGTTGGCTGTTTCTGAATACCTAGACCGGTATATAAATGCAAATTATAAAGCTCTGGTTTTTGCTGAAGACCGCAAATATGATACTGAGTTTTATTTTCAAATAAATTAAAACGATTAGACATTGTTACTACTGGACTTATTCGTTATTTACTTAATTCATTCTGGTGTACTTTTAAAGCTACTTCACAGTGCAGATCTAAAGATACTGCTGACTGAAATATTTTAGAATGTCAGTGTCTAAAATTAGTTATTGATTATTGCAGTAGTATGATTAAACAAAGGATATTAATAAATTTTATTCAGATTTATGCCAACTAATATTTATGAGCAATTTTAACTGCCCTGTTCGTCCAAAACATACGGAAACTTTTAACCTTCTTCATGCAGAAACTGTTGAACTTGCTGTGTGGAAACATTTGTAGCCTACTGGTTAGATCAATACCTTAATCCTTAACAACTAGTCGTTTTATTTCTAACAAAGCAGAATAATGTACTTTTGAGGCTGGAAGGGTTGTAACACTATGCTTTTCGTTTTCATAAACTGAATACGTTAAAATGAGGGTTAGTTTTCATAGATTACAAAGAATTGCAATTTTTCCTTAATCATAAATTTGGCTTTTAAAATAATTGCTTAGAATAAATTAGCTAGTTAATTAGAAATTAACTTTTCTACAATGCAAATTTGCACATGTTTTCAACTCCAACAGCCCAAGACAGAGATAACTGTGTCACGTAAAAATTATTATAATGTCCCTTTTAACGCATTTTCGATAGCTTGTTAGCATTTTCCCTGTTACCCCTTCGTAGTCTAGGATAAGATGCTAGCCTAGGTTCCCGAGTTCACCGGTTCAAATCTGGCGGAGATGCAATGGATCTTTTTCGGGTATAAAACTCCCTCGCACTGCTTCCTTCAGAAGGTAAATAAAGCTGTGGTCTTTTGTCGTAGTTCTACGACACGTAAAAAAATTCAAGCCTTATAAAGAGGCCTCTGAGGAAAATTAAGTGCCCTTTTCTCGCCCAGTATAAGAATTGAACGCTGAGAACCGCAGCAGTTAAAGGGCGTCCATTAAGAAGCTCATATTATTGAATTATAATATTATTAAAATATAATTTTATATATTTTGAGTATATGCTGAAAAGCTAACGTACTCAGAAGAAACCATTAGGTCTTTGAATTTTCATAGATAGTGTCATCATTTCATGAAAGCTATCAACATTTGTTTGCTTTCTAACTAATAAGGGGAGATGTAATTATCAAGATAGGGAAATCAGCGAGAAGTGAATATTCAAAATTTAATGACACGAATGAATATAGGGAATCAACGAATAGATATATAAACATCATTAATAACATAAATAGGGTGTTAAACATATAGACGGTCATAAGAGCAGCATTGTATTTACGTAAATATTTTAGAATATAGATGTTGACCCATAAAGGGACAAAGAATATTCTTGAAACGAATGCTTTTTCAAATTTAAATCTTTGAGCCCCAATCACACAAATTTCGCTGCAACATTATTTTACATTTTAATATGTATTTTAAAAGTTAAAACAGTTTCGCTCAGCCACTAATTCTGATAAATTTGGTTTTAATATATATTTGCAGCAGGTACACGGAGCTAATACAAACAAAGGTGAAATTTTGTGTTTTTTCCATTTTTTCAGAATTTTGAATGTTGAATTAAGAAAGGTAATGACTTAAAAAGTATAAATAATATTATTAGTAAGGGGACTGCGTCCACCTCCGAAAAATAGTGGGGGGACGGCGCAATCCGTGTTCCTCCTCCACTACGGCCCTGCCTAACATTCTGTATAATTATTTACGTTTTAACAGCCGCATTAATATGTGAAGCATATGACACTTTAAACAAAACTGTACATCTTATTACAAATCTTTGCCTGTTGAGCTTAAACGCCTATCTGATTCAAATGTGAAATTTTGTGTTTGTTCCACTTTTGACGCGCACACAGCCAAGCGCACTCCCACGCAGCTGCTAGCATATTACAGGTAGTGCATTTTCTCGGGTGATGGGAGAGGGGAAGTTAACCTCCAAATTTCCTATTTGCCACAGTTTAGAGAATCTAATTTGCAAATGTTCTCAAATGCTGAACCAACTTACCAAACATAGGAGGCTTGCTTAGCCTCATGTGGGTTCCAGAGCATGAGGAAAAGGGAAGTAGCTAATGAAACTGTGAAACTCCTGCTAAATAGGGAACCTCTTATAATCGCGTTGCGGAAGTTGGTTCTGACAGCATCCTGCGTGGTGACACACTTCCTCGTTTCAAAGACATTAATTGAGGGCGAATATCAGGTTTTCATCAACGATATCTTTGAAGGCATTTTCAGAAATTGTCATTTCTAAGTAGACCTACGACTGCAATGAGCGATTTACGTTTACAGTGTTTAGAGAAGCAGCAAAATTTATCTGCAAATATACAACTAGAAAAGTCAGTTTCTTTTTTTTTTCCCACTAACTTAAAAGTATTGCATGTAATATTGGTATATGTTTCTTTTGTAATTTTGCGTCCTCCAACGTTTAGTCATATCGGAAGGTGAATGGAATGGGCGATGATGATGATAATAATGATGATATTTGTGGTTAAGCGCGCTCAACAATGAGGTCATCAGCGCCCCTAATTGTGTTAAAATCAGGTTAAAAAGTTTCTAAAAGAGATTTACCGCAAAATGTTATGTTAAAATACATAACAAGAGCTTAAACCATGAAAACGTTAAATTCAATAAAATGCAATATACTAGTTTCTAAAATTAGCACTTAAAAAGAATTTTAAAACCTTGGCCACTGCTTGCTCTTCGTCCCCGAAAACCTCTGCCAAGCTGGCCGGCAGCTGGAGAGATCTGCGAAGACCTGCTGTGCTAAAACAATCTAAAAGTACGTGGCGGACCGAGACAGCCCCACCGCAAAGCGGGCAGACTGGAGCACGGTCCTTGTTCAATAAAAATCGATGTGTAAAAAAGCAGTGGCCAATCCGCAACCAAGCCAAAGTAAAATGGATGAAATGATGATCAAATGTGTCCAGGGTCCATGGAGCTTAGAGTTACCCGACATTCATCTATCAGGATAAGGAAAAACCCCGAAAAATACCTTATCTAGGTAACTCACCCTGACCGAGATTCGAACTCGGGACCTCTTGAACGTAAAGCAGACATGCTACCATCTACGCTACCGAGGCGGCCAATTTCAGTTATATTATTACCAATTATAAACCAAAGACTAATCGTTGTATTGCTTAATAGCATAATTTAGTACTGTCTAACCACGACAAGAAGGCAAGAGACGAACAAAGGGGTGAGGGGTTTGAACTGTAAATCTGCTCTGTTAGTGGGTCTGTTTAATATGAAATGAGTGTGTGAGAGTGCATATGAATCACCCATGCTGCCAGATCTAATGTTTGTTGCAGTAACTGTAGTGATAGGTATTATGTATGGGTGAGTTATGTGACAACACTTGTGTATTTTAAACGAATCTGACATTCTTGTCATACTGTGAAGGCGAGCATAAACACCGTGGGGACAGCAAAAGTGATTACGTTACACATTCCTCTAGCTTGCCTTCTTGTGGTGGGTAGACAGTAATATGTAAATGTAGATTTTAATTAAATAAAGCCTTCTGATTATGCCCTCATACGATCTATACGTACCTTGTTCCTGTACTATACTAAAATTATGACATCTCCCGTAATTCATTTTTATGGACATCTTTAACGATGCTTTTAATTGCCGGTATAATATCAGCACTGCCAGTGTGCCGGAATTTCATCCCAGAGTTTCCTTATGTGGTGATCTCTTGACGTTGAACTGCCTCTTAGTACATTTAAAAGCCATCGACTTGGGTCGGGTTTAGAACCCGCGATCTTTGCATCAGTAGGATAGCGCCTGAGCCACTTAGACCTATATTCACTGACCGTTATCTGTCCCACGTCATGATAACTTTGGCAACCCCTTGTTTGGAGCATTGGCTTTATGGAAATTGATTAATGACGATTATCACGACGATGATGGACGTGAATTCCTTTAATTACTTACGTGAACCGTAATTATATGTATTTTCATTGTAAACCTCACTCATACGATGGCTTTTAAATGTGCTCACTTAAAAATGACAGATCTACTGCCATGTGAATACTACCGCGCGGCAAAATTCCGCCACATCGACGACAAAGTGATATTGCTGTGCCCGCCTTGGTACGTGGTGGTAGAATGTCTGCCTCACGTTCAAGAGGTCCCGAGTTCGAATCTCGGTGAGTTACCTGGATAAGGTTTTTCCGGAGTTTTCCCTTATCCTGTAAGATGAATGTCGGGTAACTCTAAGCTCCTTGGACCCCGGACTCATTTGAGCATATTTTCATTCATCCCATTCATCGTCCGATATGACTTAATGTTGGATGACATAAATTACAACAACAACAAAAAAATGAAATTTCTGTTTTATTTATGGACAGTCTTTAAGAAGTTGTTAAATAAATCATAGCTTTAGAGGCCATGTATGGCAAACTGGCAACGCTGACGTGATCCTAGCAACTGATAGGATCATTGGTAAAGTGTGTGTGCTTGTGAGTTTATGACGGAATATGCATTCGTGATACTGCGGAATTTATTGGACAGGATGAAGGGAGAAAAGGATGTGACATCGCCTTATCTGACGGAATCTGTATAGAGTAACGGTACATTTTTGGAGCTGAACCTTTCCTTCTACAACATAGCAATCTCAACACAAACAATCCAAATTCCGATTGAAAAAGATGAAGGGTTCATAAAATAACTTCGCGGCTTAGGCCATCTGATACTTATTCAATAGATGCCACAGTAAGATGATGACGAATTATGGCCATCTGTCGCACATCGATTTACGTAGTGTTCTAGAAATGTGCAGTGTTTAACGCCCGCTTTTACTACGTACGGCATCGCAGGTGGTGACACTGATGGTACATGAGATGAAGATGTAGTATCGGTGGAATGAGATGGCGGGGGAAACCGGAGGTTCCGTAGTAAACCCGCCCCAGCGCCGTGTTGTCCATCACAAATCTCACTTTGCGGTCGCCTGTGATCAAACCGGGCCGCCTTGGTGAGAGCCAAGCGGTCTAACCAATGAACCACGGCGCGGTCTAGTGTGCTAGAGGCCACAGACCTACCCGACATAACCTAGATGTTTTTTATTAATTTAAATTCCGTCCACCAAAGTTAAGTCATATTGGACGATGAATGGAATGGGTGAAATGATGCTCAAATGAGTCCGGGGTCCATAGAGCTTAGTTACCCGACATTCGTCTTTTAGGATAAGGGAAAACCCAGGAAAAAACCTTATCCAGGAACTCACCCTGACCGAGATTCGAACTCGGGAGCTCCTGAACGTGAGGCAGACACGCTACCATCCACGCTTCCAAGGTGGGCAACCTAGAAGTTAGGAAGAGAAAAAGAAACACTGATTATGCTGCTAAGTTAAGATTCCTAAGTTAAAAGTTCAAATTCCGAACTCTCTGCCATAGAAACAAATATTTTATGCTAGAAACAAAATCTAAGCTGAGTTAGAAACGTAACTAAATATTATAGGTTATGGTTATAAAGCGCATCTGTATATACAATAAAATAATGCACATTTACGTTATATTTGCATGTATTATACATTAAATTAAAATGTCGATAAAATGTAAGAACAGCATTTTTCATTGCCTGAACAGTTTACAATTGTATTCCAACAAGAATACAAAAATATGTGTTGTATTCACAGGAGTTTCCCTGCTCATTCTTCTGTAAAACCTTATAGAATAACTTACTTATTTTGTATGTTTATTAGACTATTTCATACATAGAGACATTAATTTATTTATGTACGATTTGCTACCTGGTCATTATTTTGTAATTTCATTTATCGGTATCACAGTGTTTAATCACTATCGCTAACTGCTTTTAGCTTACTGAATATTAACGTTTTGTGGTAATATAATATTTAATTCATATATTATTTATGAAAGGGGCCAGATAAATATTTGCGACGATTTAACTTTGCCAGATAAATTTTCTCGCTCTTTGGAGAATTTATCACTTAGATCAGACGGCTTAGGATAAACTGTTGTTAAATGATTAAATATTTCGTTGGAGATATAAGAAGGTTACAGTAATTAAAGCAATATTCAGAGTCTTAAAAACAACATCGGTATATGATGATCCAGAACTATGCTCTTTGCTTGAGCACGACAACAAAATAAAGGTGGCTTTTCACTTGAAAAAAGTGAAGTATTCGAAAATGCAAACCAATAACAATATCACGAAATCACCAAAAATTATATTCGAAATAAATGTAAGCTTTAATATATTTAAGGTTTTTTCAAGATGTTACGAGTTCTAAATTCTATCAGAGCTAGTTAACTAGATATGATGATTTTTTCTGGGATTTTCCTTTATCCTGAAAGGCGAATTTCAGACAACTCTAAGCTCAGTGGTACCTAGAATCATTTGAGCATCATTTCGGTCAGGGTTTCATTCATCGTTATAAATGACTTATATAGCGGGGCAAATATGATTAAACTTCTTCTCTACCTCCTTATTCTCTTTCCTGTCCGTCTCAAATGCAAAAAAAAAAAAAAAAAAAAAAAAAAAAAAAAAAAAGCACACTTTTTTTCTTTAAAGGGTCTCAGATCGTTAATTTGAGTTCAAATTTTAATGTCTAATTCTTGTGTGGAGTACTGTACTTTCTTCACTTATTGGGGCTACAAGTAAGCAGCAGAAAAAGTGAAGATTGATAATGTCTGCTGACAATGAAGAAAATGAAATCCACGTGTTGCATGGAGAAGTATATAGGTAACTCATTATTGCACTGCTTCTATATTCCATATTATACATATGCATAAAATTTACATTTCTGTCAAAGCAGCTAACCTTGCCCCACTGGCATGCGTTTTATGTATGAATTTTCTTTCTACTTTTCCCATGGATACTGATACACAAACCCCATGGAATACCAGATCTGCCGATAACGATATGAATAGTGTACAGAGGTACTTTTAGACGTGGCGTATGCCGTAATGTTGCACAGTAGTTTATGGTCGAGTCCACTTGATTGTTTGGAAGAAAAAGGAATTTCAGGTTAGTCATCTGTCATCTAACCCACTAGCTTTATCAGCAATGTGCTGGTGAAAGTAGAGATGTTACCCCTACCATTGATTTGCATGACGTCATTCGCGCACATCCGAGCAAGTTCATGCGCCACTTCTAAAACATAGCTCTGTAGTTACAGAGAGTCAGGTTCAAAACCATGATCCTCCAACGCATTTTTGATAAGAATTTACATGCCGTTCAAATCCATTAACTTTGTTATTTGATTTATGTGATTACGGAAAGGTAAGTTTCACAATTCTCTTCGAATATGTTACGTACTTTCAGTTTAGACTGTAAGGCTATTCACTTGAAAATTGGTCTGCTTAAAATGTGTAAATAAAGAAAGATTTTGCAAACTCGTAAGCTTTAATTTAAATAGTTTCTCATATAATATAATAAATACTTTTAAATAACGATAAAATGTAATTTTTTAAACTTACCTTGCACTTTCAAATTTGTAATAGTAGTACACTTGGACACTTAAGTGTAGTGAAAATTAATGTAAGAAATTTATTCAAGCTGATGTTATTAGTTGCAAAGAAATAACATTTTTATTTTTATGAAGATGTTGGTGTCAACAGCAGATGTGCTTCAGTGCAAATAAATTGTCTGTGCCTGGGAATAAATCATGGTAGAACCTTTATATGCAAAATTTTGCGTACAGATCAAACCAAAACTGAAGCTAAACAAACAATTTCACACAGCACAATGTAAGGCCGAGTAAAAATAACACAGAAAAGGTCTACAGAGGTTAAAAGGAGCTGTACATTTACTAAAATATGGTGATGGACTTATAAAATTGTTCTCATGAGAAATGTTTAGCTAAACTGCTTCATAAATTTCTCATTTGATATAATTAAGAGATCGAATATTCTGACCTTTCACTTTTGAAGCAAGTGCCTATTAAATAAGGGACTGTTTTGAATGACACACCAACGTAATCAATAACAGCAGTCAATGAGAGGGAATTGCAATATGAGTTAAGGGGGCAAAGCTAGATGGAACAAACCTTGATATATTGCTTGAAATATTTATCAACATGCATGGATTGCTAACACTGTTATCGAGTTTACATCTGTACTCTGTTCACTGGCTAGGAGGACTTGATGTAGTTTCTCGTTGGCCGGCAGTAAACAAACACATTGTTGGCTGCCCTGAGTAATATGTATTCTCAGATCAATATAAATAAATTATGTTTGAGTATGTTTGCTCTGCAGTACGGATTCCTGACGTTTTCTACCTCAAAAAGGTCTTGGAACCAGAATACAGAGTTATTTAATTATAATAAAATGAATATGCTAGGAGTTAGTAAATATTGCTATTTACAACAATTCATGATGCCTTAGGTCACAGCATCTTTACCTTCAACACAAGTGGAACCCTATCCAAGGCGACTTATAGTGTGATATAAAGATGAAAGAATAAAGGCAGTGACCAAGAAGAACGTCAAGGGAGGTCCCAGAAACCCAGAGCTCTTATTTTCGCCATTCAAAAAGATATTTTCTTTCCCTTTGTGCCTCACCCTTCTCGTCATTGTTTAGGTCATAAATCATTCCACACAATGCTGGCAAAAGTTGCGGTGTGGGTGGAACGGAAAATAGGAAATAAACCTTGTTGCATCCCTCGTCATTCCTTTCCTGTGGTTCTCCACCTTTTCCTTTATTTTGCACAACATCCTGGAATATGTATATGTGTACACAGGGCTTTAAATCTGTTTTAGCAAGGATTTGCTAATAATGTCAGGAGTTCAATGCTGAGATAATGCATGAGTGAAGTTTTGACAAATCTAAAGCTTGAAATACACCTTACTATTTCAATATTTTTGTGTAAAATCATTTTATAATAAAAGTGCTTCCACATGATGCATTTTTAAGATATTCGCATCAAAATTCCAGGCTTTACAGCAAGAGATTTACAGAGAACCCTGTCATATCAGATTGTTTATGTTGATCCTAATTATTACATTTTGTACTCTGCAAAACACTTGAGGTTAATTTCGGAAGTTATTTCTTTTTTCTAAAACTTGAGCATTATCTTTTAAAAAGTCAAACCATTTTAAAATAAGCTTGCGAGATAAAATATTAATATTCTGAAACATTGCTAAAACATTAGAACGTACGAAGCATTTTTATTATAGACAAATTATTAGTTTGCGAGAAAACAAGTTTAAATCTGAGCAAGTTTATTAATAAACTACACTTACCTAGGTAGCTTAAAGGTAATATAAAGACAATCTGTTTTAGAATTAGTATTGTTTTATTATGAAACAAATTTATCTTCTAGTTTCTCACAATTTTACTCCAACTTCTGAATTACCCAAACATAGTGCTCTGTTTAGCTTTAAGGAATCTAAGATAATAGTAATTCCAATAGTAATTCATGAAAAAGGATCATCTCTATTTAGTGTACAATACTCTATTCAGAAAAGGATTGGAACTGTAAGAAAGGTTTCTGCTGATAAAATGTGTAAAATATTTCAGTGTCGAATATCAAAGAGGGAACACCATATACTGCAGTTACTGAAATAAGCATTAGATCTGGCACTATAGGTGACTCATATGCACTCTCGTACACTCATTGCGTAGTTCACAGATCCACTAACAGAGCGGATAAACAGTTCAGGCTCCTGGCCCCTTCATTCTCCGCTTGCCTTCTTGTGGTGGTCAGACAGTACTTGAGTCATAGCTGTATCTGTAAAATTGTTTACTTTCGGCCAGTGTAGAAACTTCATACCTGTAGCAGTTACGGACTATTACTATTACCAGTGCTAATACTAATGTCATTAGCAGTATAACAGTGATAATACCAATAGATCTGTTGACTACATCAGCGAAAGTTTAGCACATCTGCAACACACTTATGTCATAGTATATAACAGTAAAACCAGTAAGCACCCTTCCAGCAGGAAGCCTGAAGATCCCCAGTCATTGGGACTCCTACCCCAATATCGCATAGCTGAAAGTGCTCTCGGTCACTCACTGCGGCCATCATTAATCTTGATGTGATATTAGGATGCAGTCGGATGACGTCATGGTATGCGTGCGCGCGCACTAGAAAGGGCTTTGTCCTCTCCGAAGTGGAAGCTAATTAGTTTGCAGTGTGCGAACTGTTAACTGTTCAACATGCAAGACACTGCAATGAAAACAATGCTTTCTCTTAATCGGACACGGAAAGTTGATTATATGTGTTATAGTACTACTTTCTGTTAGAAATAAACGATAAGTATTTGTATTTTGAAAACTGCTAAACAGAGTAGGAAGTTTGGCAGTCATTTGTTCTTCCCAGTTATTTAAGTACACTTGGTTGTATTTATTGTAGACCTATGATGAGGAAACGTCTGCTGGGTGCTATCTGGAGGAGTAAGGGGGGTAGCATCATGATGAAATAAATGTATTACTATATACGATAAATATATCGCGCAACATTAGCGTCGCAGCACGCTGGCGCAAGAGCGTATGTTTTATAAAATGCCTTAGCCTCGATTATGTGTTGAAACTCGAGCCACAATCTTTTTCAGATAGCTGGACCTGTAGTTAATGTTGTTAACACATTCGTTTTATTCCAGTGTTCTGAGAGGAACACAATACTTTTCTGAAGTTTTGTATCATATGATTCATCTCCCACATAATTAATTCTTGTTTCACATAAGCTTGCCCCGTATCTCTTAACGGTCACGTGACCTAATCACCTCTCATTGGCTGCAGTTGTGGTACAAATTGTTGTGCGGTAAAAATTAGTCCGTTATTTTACATGGTGATACATCTTTATATGTTGGAAGGGAATTGTGAAATTTATATTTTCGTAACTATTTGAATTAAATATATTACGCAACAGAGTTGATTTATCTGAAATGCATGTTAATTCTTAATCGGAGTAAAGAGGAGGTTCCTTTGCTCTCAAGCACATGACACGATAATACCTGATTTAGCGGTAGTGATATCATATTTGTTTATCACTGACCTTGTTTTGAACTGGATTAGTCATATATCGCCATTCGAAGGTGTGCTGTGCTCGAATGCGAGAGCTAAATTATTTTATTGATCGTTTATTGCACGTGTACCTTATTATATGTATAATGGCAGTCTATCCTCAGTTTTTCGCTGAAACATCGCAAGGTAAAACCTTTACAAACCGGCGAAAAAAGAATTGTGATGCATGTGTTTAATGCACTCACAGAGAAGAATCCGTCTTTGTCAGTGAGAGAAGTCGAACAGCTGTGCTATGAAGTTACAGGTGTGAGTGTTAGGTTCGTAGGAACATCGCGACGTGAAAATGAGACAACAGGAAAACTTACCACTCCAGGTAAAAGCAGGAATGAACAAAAGCGCGTGCTCGGAGAATGCGATAAGTTCGTGAAAAGTGTTGTGCGTCATGTGCATAGTTTTTTCTTAAGACACGAACTCCCTAACATAAATAACATTTCGTCTGCTGTAAATGACGATGCAAATTTACCAAATTTCAGCAGATTGCTTATACGGCTGGGGTTTGTAAATGAAAAAAATGTGCAAGAAAAATTTGCTAAAAGACACGGACGATATTGCGGTGTGGCGAAGAATGTAAGGACAATCAGACTGTACCGAGATGCAACTCACAAAATATACTACCTTGACGATACTTGGGAGAATGAAGGAAACACGAAAAGTAAAGTATGAAAGACAGGCAAAACACTTTTGCAAGGTATATCGGCCTTTCATTATAAACTTGTTTTAGTTTCATAGCTCATTCATTCAGTTTCAACTTGCTCAGTTTCATTATAAACTTTTATTTTTGCATGCCTTCATATCCTTATTTGAATGACTTTATCTATCTTCCTGGCGATTATTATGACGTTTACTGCAAGTTTAAATGTGACGGGAAGGCACCGCCTATGGCGCGAAAGCATTAGCCAATTAGGGTGAGGAGGAAGGTAGTTGAACGCGGAGTGATACATGTCAGCGGGGCAAGGTTTATGAAACAGAGATTAGTATAACAAGGCGCAAATATGCTTTTGGTTTTATATTGTAGCCTCTTTATGATTAAATATTTATGCCTAATATAAGTGCAATTACAGAGAGAATAGTTTGGTTTCCTGAGAAAGGAACATTGGAAATTAATCCTTCTGGACTTAGCGGTTGCATGCGACCTTACATCACACGATTTGAGCTCCCTTACTCTGATAATTGCAGTTAAAAATACATTACTTATTGTTTGATACAGCCAAGAACTTACAGAATCTTCCGTTGCACTTAGATGCCCTTCTTTCCGCCCAATGAATGGAAATCCTCACTACACTAAATAAAAAATAAAGATCATTACTTAAATAATAAATATATATTTGAAAAAATGCTATCTCTTTTCCCATTTATGAATAAAAATTTTTCAAAAATAAAAATAAAGGAAATAAAAACAATAAAAACATTAGACACAAAATTAATTTCTGAAAAAAATACATTCTACTTATAAAAAGGGTAAAGTGAGAAAGAACAATTAATAATTAATAATTCTTAAAAAGTGTGTTAGTAATAAAGTATTACGTTTTTAAAATAAATCAATTTGTCATAACACTAGAAAAAATTATAAAAAATATATTTGGCACTAATTTAAAAAAAAAAAATACTTGCACATAATTTGGTTTACATATAATAGGTATATAAAACCCTGATTATCTATAATCATTTCAAATTAATCCATGTGAAATTATGAATTTTAGAAAATACAACATTGATTTTCAGTAAAATTTACTATTAAAACACTGGTATTCACTTTATGTTCATAACTACACCTTGTGTGGACATAGAGAATGATTCTGGTTACAGAAAATTTCCTCCATCCCAGCCGGAAGTCAAACATGGGACATTTGTATTGAAGACAAAATACTGGACACTTGAGGCGTTTGAAAGGTATTGCGTATAGTGCACAATATTTACCCTTACTCTACAAAACAATTGCATACTCTAAAACATTCGGGTCAAATTAATGTAAAGAAATGCGGCATGTCTGCAGAGAAAACTGATATTTCGGGCTGTGTTCCCGTATTTTACCCAAATTTTAAGTTTCTTTTAAAATTTGTACAATTTTCAGCATTTCTTTCCGTAATCGCTGTACCATTATATGCATTTAGTAAGGCAATTTCATATGAAACCTGACAACGTACTAACGTATGCTTTAACTAACGGAAGAGTAAATTAGTGAAATGGTAAAAATGAAGCGATAATGGAGAACTTCAGTAAAACTTGGTAATTCCCGACTTCAGTATTTACTTGTCCTCGCTTACATCAAAATGTTAGTTACATGGGCAATAACTTTTGTACTATATGCTTGCTACATATGTAAAGAACCCCACATATTGTAATTATTGAAACACTATAAAACTAATATAACATGAAAAAAACCTTGAAAACTACCAGTACATGTAATGGTAATGTTTTTTTTTTTTTTTTTTTTTTTCTGAATATTAAAACTGAAAGCTTTCCTTTGTTAATTTTGTTATTCTTTTTTTTTTCAGTCTCCCACTGTATACCATCATGAAGTTTTGCTGTATTATTATTAATAGCAAACTCTAGCAAGGAGGATAAGTTTACAAAGCATTTTTACAAAAGATTGTTCTTGTATCCACTTCATGGGAGTAAACGAATTTTTATTATTTTGTTATAGTTAACAAAAGGATATGATCAAACGTTTTTAAATCCTACTGCTATATGATTCTTTAAAACTATATTGTATTAAGAGTGCACAACAAAGAGAATTTTAAGTTGCGAAAAGTATAATTTAATTTATTATATTTTCAAAGCTTAAAACCCTAAATCCAGAAGGCTGAATTAGGGCTATAACTTGTCAAAAAGTTCTGTACATCTACCAAATTGAAATGTTACATTTGGCTATGAATGTGTTACAAAGTGCATGAAGCACTTTTAGTAAAAATGCCTGTTGTATAATTGTTGACATTTACGATTATAACCACTGTCCGAATTAATATTAAATAGCATAAATCAAACCCCACAATTTCCACAGCATGTCATAAATTAGGTTAAAATGACTGGATTAAATTACATTTAGTTTGTAGGGCTCTGTAGATGGCATAAAAGTATAAAATATTTAAAAATACAAACTCATAAATAGGTAAGTATATACAAAAAGCTGTAGCTTTAATGACAACTACATTTGTGTGTAGTAAAATATTTTCTGCTCTTGGAGGTTATTAATTTTATAAAACATTCGTCATAAAAAATTGGCAATTGAAACAATATTTTAGTCACTTTTCAAAAGTAAATACAATTATAAAATACTCCATGTAAGGGGCAGTTTGTTGAGGAGGGGAGATGCACCTCTAAAGGTTAATTGTTGCATTCTTGGAAAATCCTTAATTTAAATACTGAGCTTATTGTTTATTTATTAATCTTTCGTTTTTAAGTTATCCTGCACAAACGGATAGAGTTTTACCAAAAATTACATTTCTGGAAAATGAAATGAAATGTGTGACTTGGGAAAAATCAAAATATGTATGTTCCGTAGAATTTCGATGTACAACTGTTGGGTGGATTAGAATTCTTTCATTGTATGTAAGCAGCAGAGAAAGTCGTGTTTTGTCCCGATAGTGATTTAATTCTTCAGAAGGACATCTGTCGACGATATCCCACACTTCATTAGCACACAAGTGGCACTATGGTGCTCCATCTACCATGCGACTGTCAAATTATTCTCTGCGTGCTCTCCCAAGATTTCTCCTTGTAGCTACCCAGGGAACCAACAGAGGGCTGCACCATTCAGATCGCTCATCCGGACCACAGCATCTCTCTCTCCTCTAGCAGGTGGGGAATACAAAAGCCTCGTTCCGAGAACTGAAACAGAACAATCGATGTAACTAAATTTGCCAACCCACTTCAGATATCTAAATTAACCTATTTTTTCAGATGTCTACGATTAGGTTAAAAGAACAAAACTGATATTAACTCTAATTTTATTGTATGTTCGAAATCTCTAGTCTGGGTAAAATGTTTGTTCCACACAACTAGAACAAAAGAACTACTGAGAACATTTATTTAGGAAGGACACAAATTTTTTTTTATCTGGGATTACATTCATAACACTTTTTCTACCCACTTTCATTAAAGCTTATTAAAAACAAATCTTGCAAATGCTAACTTTCATACCTATATTGGCGATAATTGAGTTAAATAGTTTGTTTCATTATACATTCCATTGTTAATACAATGAGAAATTGGAAAACAAAATATGATTTTTAAAAGAGGTCGGTATTTGCTGGCTTCAGAATTACATGGCCCATGTCACCAGGTGAAAGAATAGTATAATGGCAACATCTTAAGAAAAAGTACCAAGGGAGAAATCAAATCATTTATAAGTGATGTCTTGGAATTAAATGAAGCCACGAAAGTTTTATTTGAAGTAATTGTCACAAAGTACTTGTCCTGTCTCTTATCATTTACAAAATTCCTTCCAATTGTAGAAAACTACAAAGATCATTCCACCAAAATTCAGGAAATATATTATTTGTCTTGTAAATATACTGAATAAATTCTATTTTAATCCAAATAGTTTTATTTTTTGACGGAATTTAATCTTTTGACAACTTTTTATGGATGACTAGTTCAGAGTGTCTGATTTTCTATTTTCGCGTCAATTTTTGAAAGTTGATAAACCAAAATACAGAGTTTACTAAATATATTCACCTGAGTATTCGTTTTTATGCTATATCTCTCTCTATCTCTCTCCCTAACACTACACCCAGAATTTATATCAATATTTAACAGGAAATTCAACATTTGAGACTTCCTGAGTTATAAAAAGGAGCATTTTAGAAAAAAAGGTCAGTATGCGTGCGTTTATAACTAAAAGACTATATAAAATATCTAAATATAAAACATGGTATGCAACTTCAACGTCTTCTAAGGATCCCACTTCATAATCTTTTCAAAAATTTTGATTTACGGAAAATGACTTAGCGGAATAACACTATGTTTGAAAAAGTTTCATGAAAATAACATATATAACCCCTATTTTCTGGAAATATTCTCTAAATCTAAAGTTTTCTCCTTCATGAATTACTTTTGTATAACTGGTAGACTGTAACAAATAGACAAAATCATACTGCCCAGAAAACATAGAGCACGAAAATGAGTTTTCGTGGACACAATTAGTTTTATAATGCTTTGTTATTGGTTCATATTTTCAGATACCTTTACTTTTCTTAAATGGTAAATCATTGTCACCCTACCTTTCCTGGTTATAAAAGAGAACAAAACTCCAAAGCCCTCGTACGGCGAAACGCTGAACCATGCCATAAAGTACACTGTGTTTCCCTAAGCCCGTCGCACCTACAAGGATATGTGCAATAAATTAATTTCTACAAAATATTGTTTCTCTTAATTTGAGGTAGGTAGAAAAATAAGCGTTTGAAAGAATTGTTTGTTCAACAGAGCAAGCCATGCAGCTGCAACATATAAAAGTGTCACCTAAGGTCCCATATTAGTTCACTTTGGAGGTACTTCTTAAGCCGAGGACATAGATTTACATGTTTACATCTCCTATGTTGCTAACGGACAACACGCTATGTTTCATTTTAGGCGCAAGAAGAAACTTCTAACCAGTGGTTCAAAGTAAAATACATTAAGAATGTTAATATATTCTTTTCAAGCATTACTTTGGGATACAAATTACTAACAGAAATGTTATATTCTCTCGTAAACTCTCTGACCATAATTGTATGAAGTCTCTGAGATCCGAAAACAAGGTAGTTAGCTAACAGATGGCAACATTGACAAAAAGCTTCAGATAAGATGTTCACCTAGATGGTAGAAATAAGTTGCCCATCATCATTAGTTTTCTAAATTCCGTTTTTCATAGCTTAAGGTTCACAGACCTAAAGTGTACTGCTTAAAAGTTACAGTATTATGATGGTCGCCTCAGTTATTATATCCACCATAAAATTTGGGATCTTAGAATATGCTTTTATTTTATAAAATCAAATGTAAGTAATAGTGATTTTGCAAGATTAGTGATGAACTTGTTTTCTAGTTCTGCAATAAGTTCATGAACTAGACTTTCACTGCAAATACTTACCTATTCAAATACAGTGTAGGTGTAAATCGTTGCAGTTAAAATATAAATTTACAACGAAAGTATGACACATTTCTATGTTATATCAACTTTTTACCTTCATAACAATACTGCTTTCAACTCAAACATTCTATTTCGAAATTTCACCACCCGAAACCAAATGAAAAGGGAGAAATAAGGAGAAAGGTATCATCCTTTCGAAGAAAAATCTAAGGCTGTCTGTCAGGAACCATCTTCCACTAATAATTAAGCACTAAAATGTCTGTCTTGATAGAATTCATAAAACCTGGGAAAGTGTAATATACGTTTTCTTCCCAGCATGTTTGTAAGAATAAATATTAAATAAATAAAAACTTTAACAGCGCTGTCAATTATCAAGATCACATCAGCGCTGCCGTATTTTGGAAATTTAGTTCTGCTGGAGTTCCCTTACTTGCTAGTTATTCTACTGACATGGAGCTGACACTTTCAGCCACACATAAAGATCGTTTTGAATCGATTTTAACCCGCGACGTTGGGAGCTACCCAGACTGACATCCGTAAAAATTCTTTTGATTCAGCTACACACATCCTATTTGGTATTGTGGTATTTTATTGCTCAAAAAATTCTAGATATAAATTCATTGGCATAAAATAAGATATTACCTGAAAAAAAAAAAACATATGGCATGTAAAATTATTGAAGTATTTGGATAATTAGAGAAATAAATAATTAGTACTTATGATGATAAATATTAAAATAGGCTGATTGTATAAAACACGTTAAGGTGATCTTAAGTAGATATAATTACATGTAAAATAATCTTGCGAAATAGTTGCACATGCTTAAATGTTTCCAGGTTGAAGTTCAGCTATCTTTGCACATTTGAAAATGTATAAAAAAATCAGAATTATACAATAACGCTAACGCACTTCGCTTGTGCGTATGTACTGCAAAGCTAGTCCATGTCATAAAACAAAAACTAGTGATATCCTACTTCAATGTTCACAGGTCATTGGGCAGTCTTAAGCAATATTTCGGTTTCATTGTATTTCCAATCATCACATCTCTTGACACCGCATGTTTATAGGGTAGATGTGAGATCCCATGGCCTCTCTTTCAGGTCATGTCCTCATATTTCTTGGGTGGCCTCTCATCTTCTTGCCGGCAACTAATCACAGATCGATCTATGCAGCTCCGCTGTTTCAAAGCATCCTTCTTTCTTAGACCTACAGAACTATACTGTACCACATTCCAGTCTTCAAGGGTGGTCTCTTCTTTCTTAGTGCTGTATAGAAAGGCAGTAATAAACGCGGAAGGCTTACACCCCCAATACCAATTTATACTTCGTTTGGTATTTCTATCTGATCTGCCACTTTGTACAGTTTTTGACGATCATCACTTAGTTTTCACTGCCATTAAGAACCTAGTGCGACTTTCAGTGAGATTTCGCTAGCTCACAATAACATTTCACTAAATAGAACTAGTTCCAATTAATCATCATTGACTTCTCACTTTTCTCGCGTCGTAATGAAACGCCCGCGACCTAGCCTCTTCTTCTGAATGGCTCACTCGCTGGGAAGTCCAGCAAAAGGCGGAAACCTCTAATCCCTGTTTCACATAAGCTTGCCCCGTATCTCTAAACGGTCACGTGACGTTATCACCTCTCATTGGCTGCTATTGCAGTATAGACTGTTCTGCGGTAAAAATTAGTTCGTTATTTAACATGGTGATATAACTTTATATGTTGGAAGAGAATTGTCAAATTTATATTTTCGTAACTGTTTTAATTAAGTATATTACGCAACAGAGTTGATTTATCTGAAATGCATGTTAATTCTTAAACGAAGTAAAGAGGAGGTTCCTTTGCTCTCAAGCACATGACACGATAACACGTGATTTAGCGGTAGTGATGACAATTTTTTTTATGACTTATCACTTACCTGTTTTGAACTGGAATAGTCATATATCGCCATTCGAAGGTATGCTGTGCCGAGTGCGAGAGCTAAATTATTTTATTGATCGTTTATTGCGCGGGTACTTATATATGTATAATGGCAGAGTCTACCGCCAGTTTTTCGCTGAAGCATCGCAAGGGAAAACCTTTACAGAGCGGCGAGAAAAGAATTGTGTTACATATGTTTAATGCACTCACAGAGAAGAATCCGTCTTTGTCAGTGAGAGAAGTCGAACAGCTGTGCTCTAAACTTACAGGTGTGTTAGATGCGTAGGAACATCGCGACATGAAATTGAGACAACTTACCACTCCAGGGGCGATATTGCTGTGTGGCGAAGACGCTCTTTAAGAACAACCAGATTGTACCGGGATACAAATCCCAAAATATACTACCTTGACGAGACTTGGGTTAATGAAGGACACACGACAAGTATGGCGTGACGCGACTTTTAAGATTGAAAGACATGCAAGATATGTAAGGTATGTGTGCTGGTTTTAAAAAATCCCAGTGGAAAAAGCCAAAGGCCTTTCATTATAAACTTGTTTCAGTTTCATTGCTCATTCATTCAGTTTCAACTTGCTCAGTTAAATTATAAACTTGTATTTTTACATGACTTCATATTCTTATTTGTATGGTTTTTATCTATCTCCCTGGAAATTATTATGACGTTTACTGCAGGTTTATATGTGACGGGAAGGCACCGCCTATGGCCTATGGCGCGAAAGCATTAGCCAATTAGGATGAGGGGGGAGGTAGTTGCATGAGGAGTGATACATGTAAGAGGGGCAAGGTTTTATGAATCAGAGATTAGCAATAGATCTCAGAGCACGTCACCACAGTCGTCGCAACCTCGCTCGGAAAACAGCGCTTCTCATTGCAATAGAAACATGAACTATTCGCTATCTCACTCACGCACTTACTGATTACACAAGAATAACGCAACTTGCGAGACTGCTCCGTATACAGGCGCCGAAATTTACCAGAACGTTTGAGATGATGAAACTGCTGGAAGATACTAGTTATCTGGCAGTAACGCTCCTGATGTTTACATGGGTGACTGCGCTGCTTATCTGTTTACCTTCCAATTACCTGGCACCGACCTCTCAATAGTGTTGGGCATAGTCACTGACTATGCATTAATTTCATATTTGTTTTGAAAAATGCTGCAGAGTATGAGCATAAATGTCTTAAAATAAATAATCATCTGCAATGAAAATACATTTATCATGTATATAATGAAACAAGACTGTGAAAAAAACGTTCATATGATTCAAATTACACTCAACGCAATTGAATATTTAGAACTCTATGTGATACTGATTTCTGAGCAGAGTTCTCGCACCGGAGTGCCAGTGCCAGTGGTAATCAGGGCTAGTGCTACTTATAAATTTGTCATTTGAAAGACTGCCAACTATATTCTATTTTCTATGGGAGGTGTCTAAGGGTGTACTTTTCCACAGGGGTTTCATTTACAGAGTTAAGACAAGTTGTTTTATAGTAAACCTAGGTCATCTTTCTCGTCAAAATCTTCTGCTTCGGAATGTGGAATCTTCACAAATAGACGTACATATCATACAAATATATATAAATCCCAATGTCACTAAACAATAGCGAAATAAATTGGTACTTAGGATGATAAAACAATTTTATACAGATAAGATAAAGGTTTGGTTAGGGTTTTTATCATCCTTCTGTAGAGTTTATTCTACAACCTCAATGTAATGGATGTTCTAATTTCCCCCCAAAATCAATTCAAAATGTCAAAATATTGTTGTGTTTTACTTCCAATATCAGCATCATATCTTAGATTTTTTTTTTTCGTTATACAAATGGTAAGCACTTTCTTGCCTGGAATGGGTAATAAAAGTTGGCAGTTTCCGCTTGCTTCTTATGTATTCTACAAATCGGTTCTTGTAGGGTCTGTTTTACATGGAGTTTTCTTAAAGTGACCATGATTATAAATTAATGCAACTAATTTTCTTGTTTCAGTTCCATTTCATTTCAGGATAGATGAGGAAAGGGTGTTACTATGGAGATGAGGCCCTTTTCCTGTCTTGTTTTTGCCCAGGATTAGCTTGCCACCTGACACAAATAAATTATTAAAGTGGATTTTGTTTGCAATACTTTCTTAATACTGGGGTTAAAAGAAAAGTAGTATACTGTGGTAAACCAATACCTAATAATACATAAATAGATAATAAAGCACACAAAATAATTTTCATTTTGAAAATTCTATCTGATCATGGTTTTCAAAGTGTTTAAATTTAAAATGCTGCATTCCTAGAAATCTGGATCTGTTTTATCATTACATTATTTAACTTTGGAACAAAATTGAAGTTCTAGGTAAAGCTTGGTATCAGATATATTTAATCAGATTATATCAGATATATTTACTATCAGATATATTTAAGCAATTATGATTGAAGAATCTTATTCATATTTAGATATGTCTGCCAAATGAAGCATATATAAATATGATGACTTGGAAATATAATATATTTAATGTTAACATTTTTATTTAATTACTTTCAGGTGCTAAATTATACCCAGGGTATTCAAATAATTAGTTAGATCAATTTAAAGAGCACTGGATTACTTATAAACACAAGTGAGCGGAAACTGTCAAAGGATTCTGGGGTGAACACTTTTTCTTTAATAGAAGAAAAGTGATAATTGATATTTTCAGTTAGAATAAAAATAAGAAAAAGAAACATACGGTTAAGGTATACAAAATGAGAACAAAGTACTTCTCTGGTTAATATCACGAACATGGTGATTGAAAGGGGAACAAGGATTTCTTTCAAATCAGGATCCATGATATGATGGAAGAAAGTGCAAGCTTTGGGTTTTGATAACACTAAGGATACATAAATTAGAGCCGATAACACGGTTTAAAATCTATCTAGAAATTACAGTGAAATACTTAGCAAAGGGGCAGTGAATAAGAATCCTACAGTGTGAACACAGGATCAAAAGTAGATACCTATTCGCTGCAGAACATTTTGGTATGCAACTGTAATTTAAAATGTTTACCTACGAGAAGTAGTACTGTTATCACTATTAATTACTAGTATTAGGTAAACCGAAAGGACGAGAAAACATTATTGTAAAATTTATTTTAAAATTTGCAATTTATCGCATTAACATTGAAGTTTAAAAAAAATATATATTACTTTCAAACCATCCTCTAGTGCAGTTTAGGATTCCTGTAAGCTTTCATTTAAATCGAAGGTGAAGTGATATATGAACGAATACTAAAGTGAGCTTATTTGTATCAGACTACATTTGTTATTTTTGACTTATGTAATGAATAAATAGTTCTTAAATCACTATCTAATACCTGATTTGGACGTTGTATATAATCGTAATACGTTAAAGTATATTCTAGGTACAACATAAACAAATAAGATATTTACAGCTCTCCCTCCCCTTAAGTTGCTTTGTATAGACCTTTGTGGGTAGGAGGAAGGGCGAGCATTTTATACTATTAGTTTATTATTTAACACATCGTTCTTAGCTCTTTCACCTGATACCCCGTTACTTGTGATAATTAATTGCTAGTTCACTTCAGTATTTTTGCACGCTCCTTGACACACTTTGCACAACGTGACATATATTTAATGTAGCGCAGCTTAGAAATGACAACCAGAATTTGGCTTACTTGAAAACAGCTGTTCTTTTATATAAACATTTCATGACCCTTAGTACGCTCCAATGAAATTGTTGCACCTATTTTGTTTGGTGTCATACATAGCGTACAGTGAGAATTCAGTCGTCCGTATTGTAACTTTGTGGGTTCGTAGAATTAAAAGTCCAAACTGCCGAAATTCTAAATGATCTTTATTTGCGTAAAAACACAATGCGTGGCAGCAGAATTACATTACATAACACAATCTACAGCACCAAGGTCGATGACAATAACAAACATTAGCTTTCGTTACACTTCACAGCTGACTCTAGTTTTATAGCAACTCATTCTTGGCGAGTCGTTGCCTTCTTAAACACCTCATGGATAAACTCGAGACTCTTCCAGAAGAATAAAGAAGCCAAATATACTATCACATTCCAGCAGCGTAACTTAATCTATGCTGGCAAGTCCTTTATCACAGCTATCTTTGCTTGCCGGCCCCTTTGTGTACACTAGCTGCGCTATCGTTAACTGCTCATGCAAGCTCTTTATTACCGCGAAACATTATCCACCGTATATCTATTTGCGCCGAAATGTTTATGCCTGTTACCCCTACAGTATTTTTTATCATCACTTTCTTATATACACAGCTAAATCTGCCTTTATCTTTCATCGGTGCTCTTTCAGCTACCTGTCACTTTTTCACAACTCCCTTTGCTGATTGCGAACTTCCCAATTCCTCTGTCCCGTTCACTGTGAATCTTTCTCTCATAAAAACCATCACTTTTACTAATTTCGTGTGGTATAAAATTCACTGCTAATTGTTAGCTTGGTTTTCTCCAACCTTTTTATACATTGTTTCATAATCAGAATAATATTTTTATTACATTTTTAATATTTACATGTTTGTCAACTTAGCGCGGTGGTAGTGCAGCCACTTATCAAACGGGAGCCCCAGGTTAGATTCTGTGTACCTATGTGGGGATCTTTTTTCAGGTTGGGAGTCCTGATCCCGCATGCTCTTATCATCGTGAAGTTCCTGAGGGGCCAATTAAGGAGTTGTTTGAGAGAAAAGTAGCGCTTTCAGGTTACGAAGAGCGCATTCATGGCTGGGAGCTAACCATATCCCACACTCCAGCATTTAACCACATTCATGACGCCCGTTGATGGTAGGGTTGAGATGCATCTGTCAGGTTGTAGGCTTATATCGGATTGAGCAGTGATAAGGATTAGTTTAATTTTAGTTCAGGTTAGCATTTACACTTGCTACCCCCTTTTTACATACACATGTATTCACTTCATTTATGCATTAATGCATTTATGCATTAATGCATTTATGCATTATTAGTTTCCCTATCATTTGACATAGGAGTATTTGTGATCATATTGTTTATATGGAATTGTCTGTAATAATTCTTTGTTAGATGTGTTCTTCCAAAGATTCACAATGAACATGAATGAGTTACAATGTTGCTAGTTATAAACTGTTTTGAGTCCTATTTGTTTGTGAATCGGTATGCCTGTTTATTTAATCCTAACTTTTCATATAGTTTTTGTACAGTCAGGTATATGAAATCCTGTGACTGTACCTACTTTTCTCACCTGCCTTTCATTTAATAAATGGGTCCACCCACCAAGTTGAGCTCTGACGGAAGAACAATTGAACCGACCTGTCAACGTGAACATGGCATCTAAATGTGTACGCTGCGGCCCTTTTTTTTGTGCGTGGCTACTCTACTATGCGTATGTGCCCCTGTCCGTCGCCTTTCGTTTTTTATTTTCTCTTTTATTTTTCCATTGGTAGGCGAGAATGCATACACAGCAGCAGCAAGATCCCTTCAGCACAGAGGTGTAAATGTTGAACCCAACGTTGATCCGAGGGGGACAATGGAACAATCCATCTGTATGTGTATAGATGTGAATAAAAAACGTTTTGCAGCGAAGTGAATCCTTCAGAGGATATTCCAGACATGTATGTGTATGCGGAAGTCGTAATACCTCACTAATCGACGCCATCGTAGAGCAGCTGCTTGGAGAATTTGCTGCCCCCCCCCCCCAATTGTACTGAGGTGAGAAGGTGTGCAAAAAATCTGTTTAGCTCACCTAACTTTCCTACTCCAACAAAATCTTATGTTCTCTTACTCTTCTGTCCACTTCATGATCCAGGACAGCGGAACAATTGTGGCTTAAACGACAGTAAAACCTTTTAAGAAATCTTTGCTATATGGTGGTTTTTAAATTGCGGTATTTGCATTACGAAAAGATAAAAATGAGTAAGTATTTTATAATTAAAAACAATACTAATCTATAGTATGAACCTTTGAAATGGTTAACTCTATTTAAAATGTATTTGACATAAACCTGTACTTTATGGGATTGTCTGTTATATGGTTTACCAATTGTACAATGATTATTTAGAATGAAGAAAACTTCAGAGACTCACAAAAATTCAAGATAACCATTTAATTTACATGAGAATATCTCAAATGTATGATTGTTTAATCAAACTAATTAGAAGCATTCTCATGAAATCAAATTGTAAAACATTTTCTTCTTAAACATAGTCGAAGATAAATGAAACTCTGAAAAAGTTTCGTGCGGCAATCTTGAAGATAAAACATCCTATTTTGTTTTATTTGACTTTTTGTTTTCGAGTTATGCTGCTCATACACATACTTACACACACAGAGAGAAACGTTTTCTAAAAATGCAAATTGTGGATTAAGGGTAACATAAATTTAATGAATTCCGGTATCGAATTTCTTAGACAAATACAATGCCAGCACAGTAAGTCGCCACAAAAGATGCGTGTCATAGTGGTCTACCGGGAAACATATGAGTAAGTTGGAGAATTTAATATCATGTCGGCACATTGGCCATAGTAGCTCAATGGCTAGAGCGGCTGGAGAGCAACCAGAAGATCCTTGGTTCGAACACCGGCTATGGCATTGAATTTTTCAGTCCTATTCTACCCTTTCATAGTGCGTCCTACACACGACTAGTGTGAAAGAACAATTTCCATTAATTGTACCTAATAGTGTCCCGTAGGGGAGGGGATCTGTCCTCTTCAGCTGCCATGGTGGGGGCGCTGCGGACCCCTAGCACTCGTGGTAACGCTGACGTTACTAGAGGAACCTCGGGCCGAACATTCCAGCCCCTCCCTGATTGGAATTTGTTCGGATTGGGTTGGACTCGAGGGGCAGTGGTTCCCGATACCCGTGGGAAATCAGGTACGTCTCCGGACGGGGTTGAGGGAAGCCATAATATTCCCGTGTACTAGCCTGCATAGCTAGTAGAAGGTGTGCTAGATCACCAGGTGGCCCCACCCAGGTCATATCGGTAGCCTTTCCATTTTGGAGTTGGCGCACGGAAGTAGCGTATCCACTTCCATCCCGTCTTGAGTCCACAGGACCAGATGGGGGAGCTTGTTGGTTTCTAAGTCTTGCCCCATGGAAAGCCCCACGGAGGCGCCGGGCGCCCTTTTGGGATAGCTCGGTAACTCCCTGGTCGTCAGAGGGGGGAGGGTCAGTCTTCACACTGTGAGGATCTGCCCAGGTAGATACCCTCGAGTTTATATATACCCCTAATATTGGTCCGAACTATAAAGCCCAGGCCTTGAAGTACTTAGAAGAGCATAAGTAAATCGCCATTAAGGTAGTTGTCTCATGAGAACTCCTAGTGGTTTACCGGGAAAAAACACGAGTCAGTTGGAGAATTTAATGTCATGTCGGCACGTCGGCCATAGTAGCTCAGATGGTTAGAGCATCCGCACGGAGAGCGGGAGATCCGTGGTTCAAATCCCGGCTATGGCATTGAATTTTTCAGTCTGGCTGTACTCAAACCTTAGCCTACACACGGCTAATGTGGAAGAAATGATTACCTATTTCCAAATACAACGTCCTTTCTATTAGAAGGTTGTCTCATATGTTTTGTCGGATTTTGATTTTGGTGTTTTGAAAAATGTATTGGTTTTCTTTAGTTTGGCAATGCTATTTGCAGGTTGTCAGGGTAGTGTTGCGTATATTGCGAGTATGTGTACTGGGAAAGAATAGAAACAGGTTCATAGATCTTCACGTCCTTAAAAACAGCAATGGCGGCGAGATTATTATTCAAAGAAGTGGGTACTGAAAGCTGAGAATGTTGTTCAAGTACAACGACATTGGATGGTTGACTTAGGAACACCAGCAACAAGGGTAACAATAACAAGAATTCGAGACAATTTTGAAGACGATAGAATGGTGAAGGATATGTATTTTTTTTATTTACATCCTCCAACGTTAAATCATATCGGACGATGAATGTGTGAAATGATGCTTAAATGAGCCCAGGATCCATAGAGCTTATAGATACCCGACATTCGTCTTTCAGGATAAGGGAAAACCCCGAAAAAACCTTATCCAGGTAACTCACCCTGACCGAGATTCGAACTCGGGACCTCTTGAACGTGAGCTAGACACGCTACCACCACGCTACCGAGGCGGGCTCAAGATGTGTTGAAAGGTAGTTGCAGAAGAAAGAAGTTCCACTGATAAGGAGGGTGTTCTACTATTGTAGTCATGCAGGTTTTGTCACGATCCCCATAGAAGTCAGTGAGGCAATGTTCTCGTGAGGTTGGTATCAAGAAATGCGGTGTTCATCGAATTTTGAGGGTCCAAAAATGGCAGCCCTGCATTTCCAGACTTCTCCATGCACTAAATGAGGACAATCCAGATAGGCGACTGCAATTTTGTGAGTGGTTCCTGCAGAAGTGTGAAGTAGAAATTGTTTTGAAAGAATTTAATAAATACAGGATGTTACAAAAAGGTACGACGGCCAAAATTTCAGGAAACATTCCTCACACACAAAGAAAGAAAATATGTTATGTGGACATGTGACCGGAAACGCTAAATTTCCATGTTAGAGCTCATTTTAGTATTTCTCTTAAAATGTAAATTAAAATCATTCGTGCAGACAATTGTCAAAATACCCCATTGTGGTTCATGCACGATGGAGCTCCTGCACATTTCAGTCGAAGTGTTCGTACGCTTCTCAACAACAGATTCGGTGACCAATAGATTGGTAGACGCGGACCAATTGCATGGCCTCCACGCTCTCCTGACCTCAACTCTCTTGACTTTCATTTATGGGGGCATTTGAAAGCTCTTGTCTACACAACCCAGGTACCAAATGTATAGACTCTTCGTGCTCGTATTGTGGACGGCTGTGATACAATACGCCATTCTCCAGGGCTGCATCAGCGCATCAGGGATTCCATGCGACGGAGGATGGATGCATGTAACCTCGCTAACGGAGGACATTTTGAACATTTCCTATAATAAAGTGTTTGAAGTCACGCTGGTACGTTCTGTTGTCGTGTGTTTCCATTCCATGATTAATGTGATTTGAAGAGAAGTAATAAAATCAGCTCTAAAATGGAAATTAAGCGTTTCCGGACACATGTCCGCTTAACATATTTTCTTTCTTTGTGTGTGAGGAATGTTTCCTGAAAGTTTGACCGTACCTTTTTGTAACATCCTGTATATACGAAGGCTTATAACAAATTTTGGTTACGGGAAAAATTCTACCAGGGCTAATTTTATTCTATTTTAAGTGTCACGTACTCTAATTTTCTCATCTAATGTAATATGATATGTGACACGAACTACTTCGTTATTTATTATAATAATTCAAATATACATTTTTATAACAATTGAATAAAATAATTAACAGATTACGTATTTTTATGTAAATTGTTAACAAATATGTAGGTAGCAAGATCCTTCGGTTTACACCTAATCTCAGAAGATGATGAAAGCATGTACATCTCTCACTGAACACTCGTCTGGCCTGACCTTGCATTACATAGAGCTTGTTTGTCATGCGTAGTCATTGAGCGGTGTACATTAGTCAACCAAGGCAAAGGTAAAGGTAAGGGTCGCGCCAGTGGCGCAAAGTTTTCAGAAACAGACTTGAAACTTTATTTCTTTCAGGGGATAAAATGATAATTTACAGAAGTTTCTTTCAATACAAAGTTAAGGGTATGTATGACTGAAATTTTCAAATTTTGAACTAATAAAGCTAGCTTTTTCAAATTTACACCATATGTGTAGTATAATGTAAACATGTTACAACCTAAATTTAAACCATTTTTCTCCATCAGTTTAGAAATTATGATAAATGTTGTATGTTTTTTGTTACGTCACTAAAAAGTCCCTTGCGGCAAAATATTTTGAATTTTGGTCTAATATTTTTAACCCTATGTTCATAATACACATAATTTTTGAAATTGCTCTGGATTTTTCTGTGTCTCCTTTAGTTTAGGTCACAAAAATTTTTTAATTTACAAATATTCTTTTTTGTCTAAAAAATGTAAGTTTTGTGTTTGAAAATTAAAAATATATGCTTATATACATTTCACAATAAAACCTAGGGCAATTTCAATTCCTCATGATATTCTGAACCTGTGTAGGAAATTTCATGAATGTAGTACAAAAACTGCATCGCAAGGAGCATTTTACAGGAAGAAAAATGCTGAAAATATGAACATTGAGAAAACAGCGATTAAAGATTTGATTGCATAACTCACATTAAATTCCACCAGGCTGATAGGTTGGACCCTCAGATTTCTTTTTCCTCTCCTCTGTTGCTGCTTTTCCACCCTTTTCTTCTTTAGATGTTGCTTTTCTTCTGCACAACTTCGCTTCTTGCTTTGCAGGATACGAGTCTGATCTCGCTGCACTGAAGTTTTCCTTGCTGAGTCTATTACACTTTCACCTCTGATATTTTGCTGCAGCTCCAATGACTTAAGACTACCCATGTTAAACTCACTGATGCTTTTAATAACAGCAAGATCCAATTTTTGTTTTGATATGAAAACTTCCTTTGGGCACTTATTCCATATGACATGATGCAAAGATTCATTGGCATTCTGGGTTTTTCCTGTTTTGCACCTCTCTAGTAATGTTGTAGAAGCCAGCTTCTGATATATTGGCAACATTTTAGGAACTATTTTGTCTGAAAGCCTTATTTTTCTTTTCTTGAATTGAAAATTTAAGAACGGAAAACAGACAAAGAATGTGGATGTAGGCAAAAGACGGCGTGACTCTGACAGAGTTTAAAGGCCACCGACATTTAAATAAGCATTTAAAAATGGCGTTCGGAGGCAAATTATGCATTTTTCACATTCGGGAATGTCTAAATTATTTTATAGAATTAAAATAAAAAAGTCGTTATTTTCACGATTTTCATGAAATTTCAGTCATACATGCCCTTAAATGTGGTAGTTTTTGCACCCACAGGCCGCTTCACTAGCAGTATAGTCCATTTTATATGTAGACGGCTTTTCAAATAGTGTTCACGGTAATAAAGTCAAACCAAAGTTTATCGTGTGATTTATTCCATGTGGGGAGGATATTCTGATGTCTTTATTGGCTAAGGTTAGAAATGAATCGCTTCCTACCGGATGAAAGCGGGCTAGCAACAAACTTCAGCCAATGAATTCTACTACAGCTAAATCCTGTATTAATTGGAGTAGAATTCGTTGCCAAATGAATCGATTTGTGTCTAACTTTAGTCAGTCATGGAGTAAATCAGGTGACAGGATTTGGTTTCGTTTTTATTACTGGGAACACCCTAATTGTGGTGTCAGTAATTGTAAAATGGACTATACAAGGTTTGCCAATCTGAGTTGAAGTATATATCTGTGGGAGGTGGTTCTGTACAGTCTCAGGGTTGGCAGTACTAGAGCAAAGAGGAGTGGAAGGGGTGACGTGTTGAAGAGAGAAGAAGGATTATGGTATAAGGTTTGGATGTTACACACCGGGGAGAGAGGGAAGGAAGCGTGGAGGGTGGAGGAGACGTCGCCTTGTAAGACGTCGGGCGTCGTCACAGCCGTGTCACCCCGCCACACAGTATCTCCCGGGCTGAACCTGAGCCGGAAAAGAAATTAATCACTCTTTGCTTGATGATAATTCTTCAGTTTAAGGATTCTTTGAACTTTGTTTATAAACTTTCAGAGCTACTCTAGTTTTACTGTTGCTGTGGAGTAATGCATAGCTACAGCGGGCACACGAAATAATCAGATGCTAAAATGTACCAAACTCGTTATTAGTACTATTAGCATTTAAACATAGAACGAAGCAAATCTTTTATCACAAAAATAATTTATTACTGGTCTCATTTAGATTCTATAAGACTCTAATTCCTCAATAATTTTACCTCTTTCTGCACAGCATATGCTACTCTTAGCCAAGATCAGATTGCCACCTATGGAAGAGATTGGCTATCGCAAAACGTACTAAATCTAGTTTGAACCTTTAAATTACCTGTTTTACAGATACAGAAAACGCCTATTAACAGCTACTTTAGATTATTTGAAGTGTTTTTGTTATATTCGTGCATACTGGCTTTGACCAATAATTAAAATATTAACTTTATATTAAGTATTTTAATTAAGTTAAAGTATTTATACCTATTTTATAATAACATACGTATTTGTTTACTTTAATTTACGAGAGTATTATTGTGTTTCTTTCCTCTGGGAAAGAAAAGTCAACGTCCATGCAACTGTAGTCAAAGGTCATCATTCTGGAGTGCCATCACACCGTTTAATTTACATGGATCCTCCCCATCCTTAACCACAGACATTTGACTGCAGTCGCAAGAACTTGAACTCACGACATTCGTGTTTGAATGGATGGTCAGTTCATTAGGTATCGCCTTGACAATCACAGCTATTGGAATTGTTTTAAGTTACTTGTGAAAGGGATAACCGAATTAAAAATTAAAGCAAGTGTGACATATGTAGTATGCTTGTGTTTTTTTATCTATATAAGACGTACTGTACTGCAAGTAATTTGTGACTGATTTTTCACCCAGAGATCCCGGGATCGATTACCGGCAGTAATAGGAATTTTTCTTTACATAGGTTTATTTTATATTCTCCACTGAGCTCGGAAGTATGTATGCGAGAGTGAATCTGTGTGTGAGAATAAGAAAAACAACAAAAACCTATAATAATAAAGCCTAAAAGATTTTAAAGAATAAGAATATCAAATGTTTCGAAGTCCCCGGATTTCAGTTCCCTTTAAAGCCGCTGCACAAATTGAACACAAAAAATATGCCATGCACTGTTACGTTCGAATGTAAGGTTGGTCATATGGCAGCAAAACAAAAACTAAGAATTTATAATTGAAATTATTTCTCAGCTAATGCTTTCTTAAACTATCCAATTCCTGTTTCTTAATGTCTTCTTAATATTATGTTTGCATTTCACACAAACTGCATATGTAAATTATTTCTACGCAGGCAACCAACCGACAGAGACTTCAGAACAGGTTTGTTGCAGTTTAGTTAAAATATACACTTTAATAGACTATCCTGACACTGCATACCTACATACTGGATGAAGGAAATATTTTTATATTAATTTAAAGTAAATGCAGCAGTGATTCCTCTTAGTTTAATGTTCAACTGTGCTAACCTTTAATTTCAGAGGTATAGAATAGCTTGGTAGTTGAGGTGAACACTTCGTTAATTGGATTCGTTAATTGCTTATTCTTCCTAGAACTTTGAATTATGGTGCTATGAAATAGTAAGGAAGATTTAA
Source organism: Mantis religiosa (assembly GCA_030765055.1). Classification (NCBI taxonomy): domain Eukaryota; kingdom Metazoa; phylum Arthropoda; class Insecta; order Mantodea; family Mantidae; genus Mantis; species Mantis religiosa. Next base: position 86,889,044 of record CM060955.1, on the reverse strand, counting down.
TGTTTAATATACCATCTAGAAGTCACTATAAATGAAGAACGTCATTGTTGAAGAGTAATTTTGTCCCAAATCAAATACGAGTATCTGCGTGCTACAATATTCCGTATAGTTCTTAACACTCCTATTTGAGCTGATCCAACCACAGTTTCGTGTTTACATCGTATAGTGATAGAAAATATACAGAAAATAAACATGACACAAAGGTTTATGTCTCAAATCGGATAGTGTATGTAACTTTGAAAAATCAATTAATAGTCTACGCCTTGAAACAAAGGATGCGATGAGTTATCGAATTTTGTGAGAGATTTAAATTTTATGGTTGAAGTTATCGTTACAAAAATAAATTATATGGATATATGAAGCAATATTTCATAACTAAGCTATGCACTAGTTCAAATAGGTTTCTGCTTTTGAATAAAAAAGCTTAACTTAGGTGTCTGTAAAATTAGCTTTCATTAACCGTCCGAAGATTGCATATGTACGATAGCAGCGGCAAATAATACATTCTAACTTGCGGGAAGAAAACAAAATAAAAAACACATTACAGCAGAGATTCAACAAAATATGCCTAGAAAAGTAAACAAATAAACGCGAGATTTGCATTATACAAAAAATTACCTATGACTTTTTAATTCTGGTTGTATAGTTCCTTAAAAATGCACGATCTGTAAAGCAAATCAACCGCTGAACAGATAATGTGATGCATTTACAGAGTAGGCAGAATAATAATTTGTATTTCTTCAGCAGACCACCAAATTTATTCTTACATTCTTAGTGAGATAAATAAGGAATAAATAAATACTTACTATATATACGAGGGTGGGTCAAAAACTAATGCCTCCTATATTTTTTCTCTTTTAATTGCCAAGAAAATTTAATCCAATTTATACAAACTATATCACTGACGATTAATTTTTCACTATTCAATATAATCTCCGTCCTTTTCCACAGTTTTAGTCCCCCCTTTAACTAGGGCATGTATTCCAGTGTGGTAAAGCACACGGTCTTGCTTCCTAAGCCGTTGACGCACGGACGTTTCCACAGCCTCCTCATCTTCAAAATGAATCCCACGATGAGCTTCCTTTAGTGGCCCGAGCAGATGGAAGTCTGATGGTGCCAGGTCAGGGCTGAATGGAGGGTGAGGTAAGACTTGCCATCCCAGTTTCTCAATTTCTGCAGTGGTGTAACAGCAGGTGTGTGCTCTTGCATTGTCATGCAAAAGAAGAACACCCGCCATAGCTTTTGTTGGGCGAACTCAGCGAAGACGTGCTTTCAGCTTTTTGAGAGTTCTGACGTACTGGACAGAATTTATTGTGCATACCTGCTCCAAAATAATATTCATATACACAACTTCTGCATCCCAAAACACTGTCGCCATAACTTTCTTTGCCGCTGAGTATTGAATTTATTTTTTCTTCGGTGACGTTGTGTGATGCCATTCCATTAACTGCCTCTTCGATTCAGGTTTCAAAAATATGAACCCATGTTTCGTCTCCAGTAACAATTTTTTTTTTCAGAATCTCCATTCCCTCTAAATTGAAGCGCTGCAAGTATTCGGAGGCTATTGTCTTCCTTGTTTCTTTGTTTTTGGCGGTTAACATTCTTGGTACCCAACGTGAATAAACTTTTGAGTAAACCAGTTGTTGAATAATCGTCATCACACTGCCTTTACTGAGGGAGGTAATGCGACACAATTCACCTGTTGTTACTCGGCGATCACCACGAATGATATCATCGACTCCCTGAATGTTGCATGGAGTCACTGCAGTCACTGGTCTGCCGCTTCGCTTTTCATCTGCCAATGGTGTTTGCCCTTCAGCTTAGTTACAGCGACGAACCCATCGTCTAACATCCACCGTTGCAACACCATACACATTTTTTAGCGTTTCGTGAATACGAATTGGCGTTTCACCTTCCGCAGTCAAATATTCAATCACAGAACGCTGTCTAATACGAATGTCAATTTCAGCCATTTTGCAAGTGGATGCAGTGCTGCCACCTGTTGACTTAGAAAGTTACTACTGCAGGGAACTGGAGAAGAAGGTTTGAGGAATTGCGCCAAATTCAAAGTTTTCACATAACTTACTTATTCAAGGTGAAAAAAAGGGAGGCATTACTTTTTGACCCACCCTCGTAAAATCGTTGGTTGTAACTAACAGCTTTTTTCATTACACTTTTAGGAACGTCCGAATCAAATGTTAATTCAGTTAGTGTGAGTTACCTGGATAAGGTTTTTCCCGGGGTTTTCCCTTATCCTGATAGACGAATGTCGGATAACTCTAAGCTCCATGGACCGCGGACTCATTTGTGAAACACTTCACCCATTTCATTCATCGTTCGACGACTTAATATTGGAGGACGTAAATTAAAAAAAAAATGATATTTAGAAGCAAACACTATAAAATGTGTTTCGGAATTAAAGGCAGAATGGGGTAGGGGAAAATCTATAGATCAATGTGGCAAACCTGGAAGAGAAGGCATAGCATGGATGAGGGTAGGAAGGGTAAAAGGGTTAGGAAGTAATGAGGTAGGAGTATGTGAATTTTCTGGAGATGAAGAAAGCACTGTTCATTACCTAATAAAATGTAAAGATCTAACAAATTACAGGAGAAAAATATGGAATAAAAATGGGACAGTGTGAGCAAAGAGATATTGGCGGAATGCATGCTAACGGGGTTGGGAGAAAAGAAAAATATAGATGTATAGGAGATTTCTTAAATATGATAAGAGAAAAGTGGATTAGGATAAAAGAAGAAAAGGTCAGGAAGAGATGGCATCAAGCTACTCAGGAAAACCAAAGGCTTATAGCCAGGGGACTTGAGTGAGCAAGTAAATTTTAGGTCAGCAATTTCATAAAATGTTTTTCGTATCCTCTTCTAGTTTAAGTATATCTTACCATAAGGCAGAGAAAGTTTACCTTTCGCTTAATGTGGATAAGGGCTTACCATTTTAGTGAAAATCCACTACTCCAAAGTAACAGAAAAATGACCTTTTCTTTAAAATTTCGTATAAAAGTATCTTCCATCTTAAGTATCAGGATACATTTCTTGTATTTACCTTTTTGTTCTTCTATTAATTGCTTAATGTTTGAATGGACGATCCAATAAGCACGATAAATTATAAAGCTTGATGTTTCTATACCCTAGTTTTCTTATATTTCTACAACTTTAAAGTCTTTTTTATTATGCCACTTTGTTCAATTTCTGCTTCAAACCTTATGTGTTCTTTGAAGACGTTTGAAGAGATTTAGATGATACGTGTGTTGATAAAGTCTTTGTTTCGGATATAAACTTAGGAGTCATCCATTAGAAGAATAATTCCAGAAAATTTGATGGCTGCTGGATTTTATTTGTATTTTAAGAAAGATGTCTTGTTAAAGCCCTAACAAAATTATCTATAAACCGTTTAAAGCACTGGAAGAGAAGGTAAACTAAATTTTTACAAGGTGTTTATCATCTAATATAAACCAGAAATAAGTTCCAGGAACAGGAGTAGGTACGTCATGCTTGGAAAAGGGTGGGGTTAGATTTGTGTGTAAATAGCTGCGTTCCATTAGGAGTCTTTCATGCACGCCAGTATACATGCTAATGCGACAGCCTTAGGTTAATGGTTACATGGATTAAAAAGATAGCTAGGTAATATACCCAAGTGTTAACACAAAATTTGTAGTGTAGCTCAGAAATCTGCACGAGTCCTACATGTTAAACGATAACACTTAATGAGCAATATGAGGTAGCGGTGAAGTTGAGAGGTAGCTATTATAGAGGTGCTCATTGCGTGTCTCTATATAAATCTGTTGGCTGCTGCACGGCGCTAGGCTACTGCTGAGTGATTGATTGTGCAGACCTGAGCTCACGTCACACATACACACACATGCACACACACAGCTGGTCTCTCGCTTCGACCAGTCTTGCACTTCTGAGGTAGCAGATAAAATTATTGGCAATTCGCTAACAGATGCTGTGCAATTGAATATTTAACTAGCAAGGAATTCTATTATCTGTTTCAAATGGGATGGTGTTTGTCATTGAGCGCTACTAGATGAGCAACCAATCGGAGTCCTGCGGTGTTGTCGTATTGCATTCCCGCTAAGTGGTGTGTGACGAGCGCCAAACTAATCAATCTGTATGAAATACTATTCGCGCTAAGACAAAAATTCAGATTTTGCCGAAACTGATCCATGTGGAAGGTCGAGTGTAAAGTATCTAACATAGCCATGGAAACCCCATATTTTTAGCTCAATAGTTTTTCTAATACAAATAAATAAACCACTATTACCTGTGTTATAGCAATAAATAGCGACGTAAGCACTGTATGAATGTAATTATTGGTTGGCATGTATGTGTGTACGTATATTTGTAATTTCTCAGAACTGAAACGTAAATGTTTGACATGACGTGATAAAAGAATTACTTTGAATAATCCAGTTCGAGCGAGAGGAAACAATACACTTCCTGCTGTCCTGGCAGAACGTATCTGGTCACATTATATCTTTGTTTATGAATGGTTCGTATCTCTATTTACCCTCAAGAGTCCAGGACCCATTTTTGCTTCATTTAGGTGTCTAGAAATTGAGTACAGATTATCCGAACATGGAAGTGAATACATTTATTTTAGTATTTCCGCCTGCTGCAACAAATCAACAACCTTGTTTGTTTACATCGAGGCAACACGGCTGACTATTACAGTGCTTTATCAGTTCATTTTTCCAGTGGACAATTCAGTTAGAACTATAACTACTGCTGGCTAAACGATTATTAAATTCTGCCTCTTTATATACTCAATGTGTATGAATTACGCTTGTATTATGGATATTTTCACATAAATTCACAAAAGTTGCAGGATGTTACATATATTATTAGCTAAGTCTATCTTTCTTGTAAAAGTTATCCACATAAACGTCCAATCAGAATGTATAAGGTGCAAATTTTTCGCATTTTTAAAGTTTTATCAAAGCCTATAACTTTTAGCTCATATATCAGCCCATATGTTTTAATTTTACATGCATTAATGTGCTATTAGCATACTTTACTAACACAAGAGTTTTCCTGATAAAATTTGCTTTGAAGAAAATATTTATATAATCTTTAGATTACACATTAGATAAATTTATCTCATGTAAATCTTATCCAAATCAGGTAATAAAACAGAACAAACATGTGGTTTCGTAAAATAACAATAGTATGTTTGCACACCGCACCAAATTATCAGAAACATCAGCACTGTAAACAGACATAAATTTAAGTTTGAATAAAACAGTTAGTTTTGGTTGTTTAAGTATATAAAAACAACTTTTGAGACCGTTACCACACCACTGGTACCTGCATAGCGATATGTATCCTGATGCGGGGTGCACTTTGGCGTATGATTGCTACTTCTAAACATTTGGAGAACTATTTGATTGAAAACGGAGCCGCTCCACGCTTGAGCAATCAAGAGAGGGCATGCTTAACATATGCCACATCCTATCGTTGCATTCTGTTCATAATGAACTTGTAGACAGATGCAGAGAGCGCAGCGGTCACTAGGTAGGTCGACTGCTGCAAGTTATTTGTTCAGGGTCTTTCATTAAATGGCATATTTCCTGTTAATGATATAAAATACAGATTTGTTTCTTTGAAAGAGGAATTAGGAAATATTTATAAAATTAACCCCTCAGAAAATTAAAGACAATCTAATGTGTTACATACACATTCACTTCATCCACCCTTCTATAATCTACTTTACTGAATTAGGGTTTCATTAAACATTTATAACTTCATGGTTATAGGAAGGTATATTATGGAACACAATAAGGTAAAGTGATAGATAATGAGTTTTTAAGAGGTGAATGGCTATGTAGATGAATTTAAATATCTATTATCTCTGATTACTTCTTCATAACAAAAAAAAAAAAAAAAAAAAAAAAAAAAAAAAAAAAAAGAGTGCCGACTTACCAATCAAGAAAAATATAAGAATTTAAAAACTCAAACAAAGAATTTCTATAGTTAATGTCAACAAAAGGGTTTAATCAAGATAAACTGTAGCCTGTAAAGAGATCTATGCTTATTTAGTAGTGAGATTTTATCTTAGGATTAGGATTTCATCGCGGAGGGGATTCGGTACCTAGGCCACCATGCTGGGCCCATTTGCCTATGCACCCCCGGGAGGAAGGATGAGGCGAGAGGAGACAGAGGGCGGCCTACCCAAGGAGCCACGCGAGTCTAGAGGGCAGGCTCCCCACAGTTTACTTAGATAGAGACTTCCTCCGACAGCACAGGACAACGGATACGCTCCCCTACAGCGGGATGGCAGCGAGCACGGCAGCCGTGTTCCAAAGGTTCCTGACTGGGGGTCCGGAAATGATCCTAGCACAGGTGCGAAGACCGGCAACCGACCTACCGGAGGAAGAAGTAGTTTTCCTCAGAGCATGTCACCTGCCATGCACCGCCGAGACACCCACCGACCCTGAAAGAGACCACCAGATGACAGATGATGTGAAATGATAATAGAGATGAAATGGAGGGACAGGAAATTCGTGGGATGTAATTAACCTATCCAGCATTCGCCTAACAACTCGGGTAAACCCCGAAAATACTCATGGGTCAGGTAGGTTGATCACAGGAATCGAACCCAGGTTTCCTGAATGCAGGCCACAGAGGAAACCACCTGAGCTATCCCGCTCAGTAGAATTTGTCTTAATATTTACGTTATTGGATTTATAAAACCGAATCTGAATGAACATTTTCTATTCAGTAGTTTTCACTGGAAGATCTTGAAAAGTGTCGCCTTAATCCTTGGAAAATTGAGAAGTCAAATAGCAAGGGCTTTTTAGTTTTTAGCTTTATTCATATGCAGGCATGCAAAAAATGGCTCTTCCGTAGATTCGGGGTACCTCAAATCGTGTATTTTCACTGATATGGAGTTATCAATCTTTCTCTACTTATTGAAGGTAATCAAAAGAGAAAATAATAAACATAAGCAAAATCATGTTGCACCTTTACTCAAATATATTAGAAAATTTAAATTTCAGCACAATTTGTACTGAAATCAAGAACTTATGAAGAAGACGAAGACATGGATAACAAAATATACAGGTTTACCAAAATTAGACAGATAAACTTTGGCAACTCACAGATACATTATTTTAAACACTTTTTTTAAAAGAAAGCTTTTAGCTACAATATTTAGTTTAAGCACTAGATGAGTTAGGGTCAAAGCAAATGTTGGAACGCACACCCATTGTGATTAACAAAATAGTGCATCAGCGTGCCATATTCTGTCGTACCTTCGCAGAAACCAAGATTTCTCCTTGGATAGAAGAGCAAAAGAGGGCATAGGACAGAGGACAGAGGACAGCCATGTTCTGTATGGACTCCTGAGAACGAGGAACTTGTGTTGCGGTGCACTGAGAAGAATCCTGCTGCCCATCGCTAAATAATTGCATCTAAGTCGTAGCACTGTGGGATTGATTCTGCAGGAAATGTTGTTACACCCTTTTCACCTTGAAAATGTCCACGTTATGAAACTTGAAGACTATCCTCTGCGACATCATTTTTGTCAGTGATATCTGAACAAAATTGAAAACGATGTATTGTTGGTAACCCATGTCATATTCACAGATGAAGCAATTTTCACACGTGACCAGTTGTTTATTTCTGTGTATTCACATGTTTCAGCCTTCGTAAATCCCCTACACTTCGGAAGTCACATCAACTGAGATTTAGTGTTAAGTTTGGGCCGGTATTGGGGAAAACTTCTTAATACGACCATGCATTTTGACGGCCCGACTCATTGCTTACAATTACTTATTAGTTCTTCAACAAGTTTTGTCTGATCTAGTGGAAAAACTTCCTCTTCTTATCAGCCAGAACATGTGGTTTCAACATGATGGAGCATCGGCTCACTTTGTTGCTGAAGTACGTCTTCATATTATGGCTACATACTTCAATCACTGGATAGGCAGAGGTGGACCCATTGCCTGCCCGGCGATCCAACATTTGCTTTAACATTAACTCGTCTAGAACTTAAAGGAACTTAAAAACATTGCTTAGTAGAAAGTCTTTAAAATAATGGCATATCGCTCACCAAGTTTTTAGCTATAATTTTGTGAAACCCAGACTATATGTGGAACCATTACAAGATATTTAGGTCGGAAAAGAGAAAATATTCTAAACTTAAATTATATATATATAAATTATATATATAAATTATATATATATTTCTTCCTTGCTGTAAGGAAGCGAAAGTTGACTAATTAAATCAAAGGATAGCAGTAGAATACAAGCAGCGGAAATGTTGTTTCTGCGCAATGTGAAGGGATGTACCTAAGCCCGCCTTGGTAGCGTAGATGGTAGCATGGCTGCCTCACGTTCAAGAGGTCCCGAGTTCGAATCTCGGTCAGGGTGAGTTACCAATGATAAGGTTTTTTCCGGGGTTTTCTCTTATACTTCAAGACAAATGTCGGGTAACTCTAAGGTCCATGGACCCTAGACTCATTTGAGCATCATTTCACCCAATTCATTCACCGTCCGATATAATTTAGCGTTGGGGCGGACGTAAATTAAAAAAAAAGGATGTACCTATAATAGCAGATAGAATACGAAATGAGCAAATAAGAACAATTAAACATATACAAATTAGAAGATAAAATTAAAACAAACAACAAGAAATGGACAGAACACTTAATGAAGATGAGTGAAGAAAGGATACCTAGGAAAAGTTTTCTTTATAAACCAGGAGGAACACAAGATGTTGACCAACCTCGCAGAAGATGAACTCCACTGATGTTTTCGCTGCTATGGTCTGCAAGACCAAAACCATCAAGGAGGAGGAGGAGGAGGAGGAGAAGCAGAAGAACAAGAAGAAGAAGAAGAAGAAGAAGAAGAAGAAGAAGAAGAAGAAGAAGAAGTTAGGTTATGCCTTTAAGGGGTAGAGGTACAAGAGAGATTATAACAACTTATACATACGAGGCTGTGCGTTTGGATTAACATCCTAAAAGCTTCCCTCACTTAGATGTAACACGATGCAAAGTCAATATTTGTAATTAATTTCTGAAACATGCTGATCCCTCGCTTAATCTTACACGAGCCTTAGTTCCGTTATTAAACAATGCACACAGGAAGGTGTTTTAAAACGAGTTAAGGGGAGCGAGAGATAAAATCAAGAAAAGTACTTTACATTCCCGAGGAAGCAAGTCCGGGAACACGATAAAATAGGGCCTTGCAATGTTTTCCTAGAGCGTGTAAGTGACAAATCTTAAGATGACGAGATGACTTGACGTGAATGCGAAGCTGGGATAATGAAACTCTGATCTCTTCGAGCTTACCGGGGTGGTTCAGGGGTAAACAAAGTAGTCTTGGAAGATTTTCCTCTTGTACTTACTTCTAGGTACTATTCAGAGTTAAGCTAGGTTTAACGAAAGTTACTACCTTGTCATCTGAACGTATTAGGTTCGAAGTTCCCCCAGTTGCTCTGCTTCAAAATTCGGTAAATTAAGTCTATTTCTAAAGCATCAGAGTGAGTGAGAACAGTAATACAGCTGTGTTCCGTTATTATCTGAATGTCATTCCACTTGTAAAGGTATAACACCCAAAGACAAATTCTCCTTAATTTTATTTTATCACCATTTATGTATTTGAACTCTTTCCCAATACTTGCAATAATTAGTGAGAAGCTAAAATGATTGCTATGACACATCTCCCTTGATCTTCATTTGACCTGACACTGATTTAACATACGAGGGGCACTATTTATATTTTGAGCCTAATAATAAAATTAAAGTAATTTCTTATTGAAAATTCCTTTATTATTTTTTAAAATATTCTCCTGTATGATCAACACACTTTTGCATTCGTTTCAACCACTGATCTAAGCATTTAAACCAGTCTTCTTAAGAGACCTCCAAAACGTGGTTTTTGAAGGCATCAAGGGCTTCTTCTACGGACGAAAATCCTACGCAATGTATTCCTGATGTTCTGGGAAAAAAATCATTGGGTGCCAAATCAGGACTTTTTTGGTGGATGACCCATCAATTCTAATTTTTTGAGCCTTCAAATACTCTGTTGTTAGACGAGATGTGTGCGCGCTCGCATTGTCTTGATGAAGAGATCCTAGGGTTCTTCTTGGGTTTCCTTATTTTACCGAAGATTTCCGGCAATACCGTTCGGTATTGACCGTTTTACGTTCCTATAAAGGCACTGTTGCACATGGCCAGATTTGCTGAAAAGGTAGGTGATCATTTGCTTCCAGTGCGAACAACTTTTACTTCATCTTGAAACACCCATACAGTCGACTGCTGTTTACTTCCCGGCTCATACACATAGATACATGATTCGTCACATGTTACAATCTTATATACATATTTTTAGGCGTATGTGTTTGTGTTAAATTTTCTTTATAAACATTAAATTCACACATATACACACTCATTTATACTTTCACTCATACTTCTAGAATCTAGGGATGATGGGGGAATCACGCTGTTTAAATAACAATTCTTTTTATCCAAACGAAAGTGTAACCGAATTTAGAAGCTAGGATTTTAACCGCCACAGCTCAGAGATAGTCTAACTTGTACTTTGGTTGGTACTTTACATAGTGCCTGTATTGGAATTCGTTGTTTCTGTTTCTGCTCACATGTTTCTGGTGATATATTTGGAAATTTCTATGTACCTACATGTCTCTTTCTATCGATGGACCTCTCTGTTGCCCAAGGCCATGCCGTGGCTCAGTGGTTAGACCGCTTGGCTCTCACCAAGGCGGCCCGGGTTCGATCCCAGGCGACCGCAAAGTAAGATTTGTTGTGGACAACACGGCGCTGGGGCGGGCTTTCTCCGGGATCTCCGGTTTCCCCGCCATCTCATTCCACCGATGCTCCATCTCCATCTCATGTATCATCAGTGCCATCGCCTGCGGTGCCGTATGTAGTAAAAGTGGGCGTTAAACACTGCACATTTCACATTTTCTCTGTTGCCCTTTCCACCTTTTTGTAATACCAAATGCTATACGCAAATTGTTTTAATTTACCAGTTCGCTAACTAATTTACAGTATTACAAATCAGTATTTTACAGTGTCTGCTAATTACTGTATCCTTATTCCATTATTTACTTTGCTTCCCTTTCCACATTTTACGTTTCGAGTTATTGACTAGGTATACATTTTCTTAGCTACTATTTTCACTATCGTTTCTTTACAAATCTACAATCGTATTCTTTATATAAGCTTATATGAATTAATTACGTGGCAAGTGCTCCTCTATAAGGGCTAAAAAACGCCCACTATCCTAATATTTCATTTACGTTGGCACCACACACAGGTAAAATGCTTCTTAACATAGGTCAGTTTCAGGCTCAGGTTGAAGAATTAGGTAGGAGTAAGGCAAACATAAAGTGAAGCTCTAGAACCACGTATTGTATGTGGGGGTAAACGCGATTTAGTATTTTCTTACAAACCTAATAAACCAGTGCTTTTATGAACACGATTCTACACTCCTGACTGTATTTTGCTGACCATCTCCGAAACTCATTGTGAACGAAGTATTTCGTGGATAAATGTAGAAATGATCCAAAAATAAAACCAACCAACAAACTGCCAGTTAACGGATACACCTGTAGTGCGATCCAGATGAACCTCAACCACTTCAATAGGCCATAAATTTTGAATAGGAAACACCCAGAAATTTATGAGAATATAATACATAATTGGGAGATTATATTACACTATTTACATCTAAGATAAAATGTTGGAAGTGTCCTCCACCAGTATGTTTGCACTCCACTACCCATATTCTCTGAAGTTTTACGGAGAGTATGCTCGTCAATGTTACTTATTTCGGTTCGAATTGATTCCTTGAACATTAATTGTCCATGGCCTATTCTAGTACACTCTATTTATTAGAAAAACCCACAAGAAAAAATCCGGTGAGGTTAGGTCAGAGGATCTGGGGTTCACAGACCTTTTAAAATTATTCGATTATCAAAGAAACTGGTTTCAAGTTCCATGGTGTCATAAGATGTATGGCACGTTGCTCCATCTTGCTGAAAATAACCTTCTCTCAATTCGATACCATCTCCGTAAAACTTCAGAGAATATAGTGAGTCGAGTGCAAACATGTATAGATGCTGGTGGAGGACTTTTCAACATTTTCTCTGAGATTTAAATAGTGTAATGTAATCTCCC